>CAJPIZ010001788.1:0-15469 GCA_905368565.1 Medioppia subpectinata | reverse complement strand
AGAGAGAGAGAGAGAGAGAGAGAGAGAGACTATTTTTATAACCAATACAGGCCTAAAGTGATGAATTATCTAAACGTTCTTACAATAAACAATACATCTATGTATTAAATATACACAATACAGTATATTTAACTATGGTATGTATTGTAGAAGTGTTGTAAACATGATAGCATACATGCTGTTTTGCACATAATCTAACAACATTGTATTACAAAAACATTAATCAATTAATTAATCTTATGTTATGTTTGATAACCACTTGACCACTATTATAACTTTCAATTTGTTATACAGTTATAAATTGCCTTATTGTGATTTTATTAATGCAATCATTGAATTAATAATGTTGTATTGTTATTATTATATAAAATTTATTATATGTGTTGGTTGCATAATATAACTTATACTGTACTTGTATACATACAACATAGAATTGTATTTATCATGATTATTATATTCTGTGATTTATTATACAGTATTTTATTTATTATATTAATGTATTATTTAATATTTTATATTATATTTACGTATAATGTTTGAATAAAATAATTTTAGTTTATAACATAAATTATTATAAATGATTTGTGTTAAACTGATTCTATAAAATTAATTAAATTGTAAATGCATAAAAACAGTATTGATTAGGCTAGAATAAATAAAAAATAAATGTTACAAATGTTTTACATATTAGATATCTACTAGGGTTATAGTTATATTAGCATGTGAGATTTATTTTATATATTAAATTGATTTCTATAAATACCGTAGTTTAAACATATAATGTTGTTGCAACCAGGTTAATTCAAATGCAAATTTATAATTTAAATTCATGGTCTTATTTTAATATATTTACTCAAATTTAAATATTATAACTGGTTTATAAATAATTTAGATTTAATTAAAATAGCATACTGTTTATATAAAAATAAAATATTAAATTATAACAACAAATTATAATAAAGAAATAAAAGTTTTATTTAGTATAACTACAATCAATTATTTTTAAAATAAAAAATAGAGTTATTAATTATATAAGATTAATTCTTATATAATTTATTATGAAAATATAATAACTATTAATTATTTATATAGGGAAGTAAACAAATAAGATTAATTATAATTGTTTGCATGATATCTTTATCAAGATAATTTTGTATTTATAATAATATCATTTAATTATAAAAATTATTTTGAAAATAAATCTATTAATATTTTTAAAATATTATTTAAAGTTTATTTATTTAAATAAAAATAAATGTTATAAAAGTATCACATAAAAATAGTATCATTAATTATATCTCAATATATTTGACAATATTATTAAAATAAAATAAAAATATGTGACTGGAGTAAATTATTATTAACTAATTAATTATTAGTAGTAAACACCATGGTAGAAATTATTATTAATTATTAAATTACACTTTTATCTTAAATAAAAACTATTGTAGTTTTTTTTGTGTATTGTCCCGAAGTCACTAGGGTCTTGTTGTTTTATAATGTGTTTATAATGTTTATCATAGTTAATTAATCATGGTTATTCCAATAGTGACAAAGTAGTAAAGTATGTAAATATTCCCAAAATTGTTGCCGAAATCGTTTGCTTAACCAGAAATATGCGACAGAATAAAGGATAAGGGTGATAAAATACAAATGCAATAAAATCATTAAGCGCGAATGGACCAAACATGGTCCGTATAAATTGGCATAATAGGAAATCTGTAAAGTCCACGAGTAAAATAATATACAATTTGTCAATTGTATCCATACAATTAAAGTTAGCCGTATCAATATTATTAACTTTTTACGATTCCCCGTATTATTCAAGTACTTGATTATTGTCAATAAATTAAACAACATATTTATTGTAGTGAACGGAATAAATCCAATTATAAAATGTATTATAAATAAATACTTTACTATGTAAACTACAAATGTACCCGGTTCATTTATGTAGCGAATGCAAACGTAAGCAAACCTGTCCAGGTCGTAATAGTACAAATCTAAATTCACTAAGGATGGTAAGTTTACAAGTAAACTTGAGCTCCACATAATATACAGCCAACTTTTTGTTTTCATTTTATCCAATGGATTATTAAAAACATTAATTAACGACGAATACAAGTCAATAGACAATAGGGCTATTGTGAGTGCTTTCACACATATTAAACACGCGATTATATACAGCGCTATTGTAGTCAATATATACATGTAATATGGGTTTGACTGTAGGGCTGGATTAATAATAAAAAATGTCGTAATGTAAACTATTTGCATAAAAACTACACAAATAATTAGATTAATCATTAAATGAGTTGGTCGTTTATTATTTTTATTAATTCCATATTTATATTTAGCAACTATAACAAATAATATGTTAATTATGATGGTGAATATTTGTAATATTAGCACCAAATACAATAAGAGGCGCTCATAAAAATCCATTTCTTCCACCACCTTTGTCAATTTAGCCATTGTTTTATAATAATCTGACAAATAGCAGCGTATGGACAGTGTTGGTTATATAATATAACTTATATTGTTAGTTTATCTTAATAAACCTTTGTAATACAGTGCAACCTCTATATAAATTACTTATACAATATATATTTTACAAAGATTTATATTTATTTTGAATATTTATTTAATTTATAATTAGATTTATTTATTAATGTTTCAATCTATTAAATACAGTCTAACAAACAGATTAAGAACACCCCTGAGCACAGTTATCTTTACACCAAGCATGCGTTGCTTAGCAACACAATACAAATTTTGTTGAAAACCGCTATATATAACAAAATATTCTGTTGCTAAGCAGCGTGTGTTGTGTATAGGAATAATTGCGCCCAAGGTTGATCCTAATCTTATTGTCAGTCTGTATATGAATTTATTTTTATATAGTTTGTTCTTATATAGAGGCTGCACTGTATGTGACTAAAGTAAAATTATCAAATATTTGTTTTGAATATTTAAAAATACAATTATGTCATAAATTATTATTATTCAATTATATGTTAAGTAACCTTGTGTTTATTAATAATAAATTATTATTCGTAATCAATTCAATAATCACTAAAAATTATCAATATTATTAATTTAATTGAATACCTAAATAAAATTTTAAGTGTATTTAAGCTTTATTTACATTTTATTTTTTTTATTATATATCGTTAACCAATAATTTTATTATAAAATATGTAAAAAGTTTTTTACTAAAAACAAATGAGGAGTTTTCAATGTCAAATGAAGTGGATGGTGTTAAAAAGATCTAATATGTTCAAAAATTATGTTCAAATTATGTTCAAAAAAATCAATAAAGATGGATAGGTTATCTCAGCGAATCACTATTAGGCTTGCCAACTCGTCAAGGTTTGCCTTGATTGTCAAGGAATGGGGGATTTTGTCAAGGTGCAAGGCGAGGGTCATTCCTTGACATTACAATGTCAAGGAATGTAAAAATCAAAAGTTGTGCACTTTTTTGATACTTTATGCAAACATTTTATATAAGTTCGCTTTGGTAATAACCAAAATATTAGAATATATGTAATAAATAAATGTTAAAAGAAATATACTTATAATAACTGTTTTAACTAATAACTAATAATAAAAATTTATATTTCATTAATTGGGGAAATAATTCACTATAATTTTAGGCCATATTTTAATTATTGTAACCCTATTTCCCACACAAACATTGCCGACAATACACACAATACTGTACACACTTTCCCAGAATATACTGGACATCAATATGTGACCTAAAGTGACCCAATTTGGCCCCTATTTAAGTCACTTACTTTACATTACATTCATGCAGTCATCAAAAATGTAGTCAATAAGACTTTTCACACTATTTGTGTGCTTAAAATAAATTGTAACTTTTTTAAAATGTGAAAATTAAATAAAATTAATTAAAAGTAAGAATAAAATGACTTATTCTTTACATAACTATTTTTGATAGAAAAGTAAACAATTATTAAATAAAATATTTATGAAAATTTTATCAAAAATCTGTAAAAATTCCCTTTAAAATCTGCAATAAAAATGTTGGTCAAGGAAATGTCAAGGCGAATTCTCGGAATTTTTGAAATTTTCAAGGAATGGATCAGATTGAGTTGGCAAGCCTAATCACTATACCCGATAATTTTACCCTTATCTATTAATACTGTTATTTAATTTATTTATATTTAATTTTAATTGTATGTTTAATTGTTGTTTAGTCTTATATTTAATATTAATTGTCTATTTATTTAATCTGTGTAAACATGTATTGATTTTAATTGTGTGTTTTTAGTTTTTAAGTTTGCTTTTTGAGTTCATGGTCAGTTCACACGTGTTGTATACTTTAGTTAAACTTTTAATAAACAACTGAATATTTATTTTAAACTTTTAATGTTTAATAATGGTTCTATCAAGCATAATTTACTATTATTGCGTGCATGTTTAGTGAATTAATGAACTTTATAAAATATTTTCCATAAAACATAATTTATCATATCACTATTTAGTCTTATTTATCATAATTATTCTTGATTATTGCAGGGATAATTAAGATTGACATGTAGATCTCATAATTATCTAGATAAATATTTATATTGTAATTTTAGATTAACCTAAGACATTACTTACGTCAATTGTATTGTATAATATTCCCATACATTTTATATAATATTACATGTATGAAATCTTAAAAATTATATTGACCATAAGAAAATAACTTAAAATTATTTTATTTTATAAAAATAGCTTAACAATGGATTTATTAAATCAACACTCTCCGAAATAATCACACACTAAATAAATGCATACTATTTTGTCATTTATTTAATCTATGTAAACAGGTATTAATTTTGGCACTGGATTTAAGCCCCGAAACAAGGTTTATATTATTTGATTACATGATGTTTATCGGGGGCTCACGAATACATAACACGTGCTGTATTATAGCCTCCATGTGTTGGGCGAGTTTATTACAATGGTTAATGTATTTCGCGCATGATGAACACCTATTTTACTGGACCAAGCTGTTTCAATGTATACAAGGTGATTTATCACAGCGAGATAAATTATTTATTGACACAAGACATGCTATTATTATTAAGAAATTATCAATAAAGGTTAGGATGTTAGCTAAAATAAATTACTATTCAGTAATTATATTTGGTAAGTGTACACATTTTGTAATATTATTAATTATTAATCCATATTACAATGTAGTTTTGGCAATTAGTTCAATGATAATTGCGATCATAGTGAAATATTATACGATTTGGCAATTTATATTATCATTTGTTTTTATGGCATTAATTGTGTTTAGTTTTTTCATAACAATCTACGATATACTCAAAACGATTACATTTTTTTATATTATATGCCTATATTGTAAATTAAGAGTCAGAAAATTAAATGTGACAAGCTCGCTTAAATTAGTTGTTAAACATCATGCCAATTTTAACTATTTGTTCGCTGAACATAATGAAATTTGTAGACAAATTGCATTGTTTGATAGGTTTTGGCGTAAATATTATGTCTACCTTATTATAACTATTATTCCGTTGCAATTGACAATGACCATATCTGTGCTATTTACAACGTTGGAGTTGTTTGCATTCATTACTTTTGCGCTAGGCGCAATTTATACTTGGGTTTTCATATTTTTCATTTCGTTGTGCGCCTCTCGGGTATCAAAATCAGTCCATTTATGCCATAATATCCTGTTTTTAACGCAGTTCTCAACGAGATTTAAAATTGATGTTAAGTTAAAACTAATGGCATTTATAGAGAAATTACTGTCAAAACGACTCATAACCTGCTTTTCTGTCGGAACTCTATTTGTGATGACTTTTCCCAAACTATTATTTGTATGTATTTTAGAATTTATTAATTATTATAATTATAATATTTTATATTAAATTTTAGTTAACAGTAATGTATTGTCGATATTTCATATTAACTATAAAATTATTGAAACATTTATGGATATTGTGTCATCTAAATATTACTTTTGATTCAATGATAAATTAATTTATTTAATCCAAAATTATTAATCTTGTTAAATATAATTAATAACTGTATATAAATCACTATAATTTTAATTATGAGCCAAAATCAACAGATGCTGTTTTCACACGAATACACATATTGTTTAACGCATTGAATAAATAAAAATAATCTTAATTTTCTTGTTTCTAAAATATCTAAGTTGAATTTAATTAAATCTAAGTCTAACTAGATTGATTTAATGATGCCAATACTATTTCATATTTTATATAATAGTACGACCAGGATGACAAGGATATTGAGTTCATTATGCAATGAACTTTATTGAGAATATGTCAAAATAATAATAATGATAATTTTATGTTTTATTATTTGCAAAATATAGCTAAATAATATTTTTTATCACGTTAGAAACTATTTTTGTATATATTATTTAATGTATCCTTATGTACTAATAAGATATTGTTTTTTACCTATTATTATTTTGTTTTAGCGTAATACTTTATTTTTAAAAGAAACTGTATTATCCATTAAAATATATGGTATTGCTATAATATTAAATAAAATTTAAATATTCATCATTATTTACTAATGATGTTATTATTATTCTTAAAATTTAAATTAATCACATTGTTGGTCAAAATTTTATCAGGCTAATTAATCATTTTTTGTTTAAAACTTACTTTATAAAATAAATACCAAAGTTAATTAAGAAAAATAATAATTTTAAATTATTGTGTTTATAAAATACTAAAATCAATGGATTTATTGCATCAAAACTCTATCCGAAATAATTGCGTATTAAATAAATGCATACTTTTGTGTCATTTAATTAATTTAAGTAAATATTTATTAATTTTGACATTGAATTTAAATCAGGAAAAACGGTATAAGTTATTTGACCACATGATGTTCATAGGGGGCTCACGAGTACACAACACAGTGGCCATGATATCGGCCATGTGTTGGGCCGGTTTATTACAGTGGCTCATGTATTTTACAAGTGATCATCAGCTGTTCTATTGGACCAAGCTGTTTCAAAATTTAAAACGTGATTTAACCAATCACAATCAGCATTATATAAATAGTAAACATAATTTGATTATTAAGAAATTATCTATAAGATATAAAATACTTGTTAAAATTAGTAATTATTGCATGATGGTTTTTGGTAAGTAATTAATAAACAGAAATTAAAGTAATTAATCTAGTATAATTCTGTAATTTTAATTACCATGATAGGTTTGGGATTTGGCGCAATGTTAATCGTAATAATTGTTGAATATTATCCGATTAAACAATTTATATATTCATCAATATTTATGGTAGTAATGGCTGCGAGTGTTTTTGTAGTCACTTTTGATACGTTTAAATCTATAACATTTTTCTACATTATATGCCTGTACTGCCAATTAAGAGCCAAACAATTAAATTTGACCAGCTTGTTTAAATTAAATATTAAGCACCCTAATAGATTTTATTATATATTTACTGAACATAACGACATTTGTAAGCAAATTGAATTGTATGACAGGTTTTGGCGTAAATATTACATATACTTTATAATAACAGTTTTGCCATTGCATTTAACAGTGCTCATTTCAGTTTTATTTACCACTATGAAATTGTTTGCATTTATCTCATTTGCACTAGCTGCTTTCTATACATGGATTTTTATATTTTTCATCTCATTGTGCGCTTCACGGGTATCAAAATCAGTGCATTCATGTTATACTATTATGTTTTCATTACAATTTTCAATACTATATAAACATAACGTTAAGTTAAAACTAATGGCATTTATAGAGAAATTACTGTCAAAACGACTCATAACCGGCTTTTCTGTCGGAACTCTATTTGTGATGANATGGCATTTATAGAGAAATTACTGTCAAAACGACTCATAACCGGCTTTTCTGTCGGAACTCTATTTGTGATGACTTTTCCTAAACTATTATTTGTATGTATTTTAAAATTTATTACAAATTATTAATAATTATTTTCTTTTATTTACATATAGCTAACAGTAATGTATTGTCGATATTTCATATTAACTACAAAACTATTAGAAAAATTCAAATGAAATTTTATAAAATATACATGGTGATGCATTTAAAGTTTAACATAAGTATAAATATTACCTTTAGTTTGTATTGAATTACTATTTTTATTTAATTATAAAATATTAGGTATATTTATTATACGTATTTCTGTGGTATTAATAATACAACTTTTGTATAAATATAAATTATTATGATTTTATTATGATGAAACAATATTTGGTATAATTACGAGCAATTCACTTCATTTTATTTTATTGTATTGACATAAACATAATTAATATTAAAATTTTTAATTAATCATGTAAAAATTAAAATTTTTCCATTTAAAATTTAAAATTTTTATTATAGAATAGCATTATCAAATATAATAAATCATATAACTTTTCAAGACATAATGCAATAAGCTATTAATAATATTGTTTACAATTATATTCATTCATTTATTCATAACATTAAAATATATAAGTTATCATATTAAATTAGTAAACAATTATAAAATAAATAACTAAATCAATGGATATATTACAGCAAAACTCTATCCGAAATAATCGCAAATTAATTAATTGCATACTTTTGTGTCATTTATTTAATTTATGTAAATATTTATTGATTGCAACACTGGGTTTAAGTCGGGAAATGCGGTACATTTTATTTGACCAAATGATGTTTATTGGAGGTTCACAAATACATAACACGTGGTGTATGATTATGGCCATGAGTTGGGGCTGTCTATTACATAAACTAATGTATTTTACACGAGATAAACGTCTATTTTATTGGACCAAGCTGTTTCAAACAATACAGGGTAATTTAAGTAACGATACATTGTTTATGACTAGAAAACAATTAATAATTATCAAGAAATTATCCACAAGATTTAGATTCATGATTAAAATTAGCAACTATTGTGTCATTATGTTTGGTAAGTAAATAATTAATAATTTTTATTAATACAGTGCAATCTCTCCATAGCAAACGGGTAGATTCATAGCCAAAATGTTTCTTATATAGAGGGTTTCTTCAAAGGAGGTTTTATTATACGAATAGAAAATTCAAAATATATTTTAAATCCGTTTCTTATGAGTAGATGTTTCCCTGAGAAAAGTTTTCCCAAGAGAGATTGCACTGTATACTTAATTATATTAGAACATAATACTAATTTAGGCTATTATAATTTATAATAGGTTTGGGGTTGGCTGGAATGTTAATTGTTATAATTAACAAATATTACACATTCAAACAATTTATATGTTCATTAATATTTATTAATTTAATTGTTACTAGTTTTATGGTAATAGTTTACGATTCGTTTAAATCTATCACATATTTATACATTATATGCTTGTATTGTGAATTAAGAGCAAATCAATTAAATGAAACAAGTTCGCTTAAATTAATTATCAAACGTCAAGCTTTGTTTAATTATATATTCACTGAACATGATGTAATTTGTAGACAGATTTCATTGTTTAATAGGTTTTGGCGTAAATATTATTTATATTTTATTTTTGCTGGCTTGCCAATGCATTTGACGTTGATCACATCTGTATTATTTACCGAGTTACAATTATTTGCTTTAATTACTTTTGCATTGAGTGCAATATATTCGTGGGTTTTCATATTTTTTATCTCGTTGTGCGCCTCAAGAGTATCAAAATCTATACATTTTTCGCATAATATTATGATTTCAATGCAATTCTCGATCAGATATAAAAGTGATGTTAAGTTAAAACTAATGGCATTTATAGAGAAATTACTGTCAAAACGACTCATAACCGGCTTTTCTGTCGGAACTCTATTTGTGATGACTTTTCCGAAACTATTTTACGTAAGATTTTAAATATAAATAATTATTTATGTTTAATTAATTATTAGTTTCTTATTTAATTATAGTTAACAGTAATGTATTGTCGATATTTCATATTAACAACAAAGTTATTGGATAAATACAAATGATCATGGTTATCAAATAAACAAAATTTGATTTTCAACTAGATTTTCAAATTAATCCAAATTATAATTACCGTATTACCCCGCATATAAGTGCATGCACTTATATGTGAGTTTTCACACAAGGGGTGCACCTATATCCGGATATAGGTGCGGTAGTTTTTGGCACATTTTTTACTTTCAATTGAAATTTACATATACCTTGAAATGAAAGTTTTCTCGATTAGATATAAAAGTGATGTTAAGTTAAAACTAATGGCATTTATAGAGAAATTACTGTCAAAACGACTTATAACCGGCTTTTCTGTCGGAACTCTATTTGTGATGACTTTTCCGAAACTATTTTATGTAAGATTTTAAATATAAATAATTATTTATGTTAAATTAATTATTAGTTTCTTATTTAATTATAGTTAACAGTAATGTATTGTCGATATTTCATATTAACAACAAAATTATTGGATAAATACAAATGAAACATTTGAAAATGCATTTGAAATGATCATTGTTAATTTAACAAATGAACAAGATTTGATTTTCAACTAGATTTTCAAATTGATCCAAATTATAATTACTATAAAAATAACAGCATGAATAAAACTGGCGGAAATGTAACATTTATTTGGCTATGGAACATAATCAATAAAATTATATTACTTTATAGTCATTATTTATTTTACTTATCAAAATAATTTTTGAAATGGGAAAATATTGGCAATAAAAATAAATTTTATTTTTTATTTTAAAATATTTTTACTGTTTATCACGAATAATGACTACAAAGTCTCATCTATGTGCTAACCAAGTTTGTTTTGCACGACATAACGCAAATAGTTAACTGTCTATAACATTTTAAAGTAATATGTTATTATAAATAATATTTTAGATTATAATAGAAAATAAAAACATATTTAAAATATTATTTTAAAAACTAACAAATTTTAAATAAAATACCAAATAAATGGATGTATTGCAGCAAAATTCTATTCGAAATAATCGCACATTAAATCAATGCATACTTTTGTGTCATTTATTTAATTTAGGTAAATATGGAATGATTTTGGCACTGGATTTAAGTCGGGAAAAGCGGTACATTTTATTTGACCCAATGATGTTTATCGGGGGCTCACGAATGCATAACACGTGGTGTATAATAGCGGCCATGAGTTGGGGCTTATTATTACATAAACTAATGTATTTCACACGAGATAAACGTCTATTTTATTGGACCAAGTTGTTTCAAACAATACAAGGTGATTTAAGTAGCGATACATTGTTTATGAATAGAAAACAATCTATCATTATAAAGAAATTATCGACAACCTTTAGCATGTTAGTAAAATTTGGCAACTATGGTATCATGACGCTTTGTAAGTGTTTATTTATATAAGTAAATGTTAGAATTAATTAAATTTACCATGATAGGTCTGGGGTTTGCTGCGATGGTAATGGTAATTATAATCAAACATTACACAATTATGCAATTTATATATTCGTTGATATTTATTTTATTAAATGTATCGAGTATTTCAATAATAGCTTACGATTCATTTAAATCTATAACATTTTTCTACATTATATGCTTGTATTGTCAATTAAGAACAAAACAATTGAATGCGACAAGCTCGCTTAAATTAACCAACAAACGCCCTGCTACATTAAATAGTATATTCATTGAGCATAATGTAATTTGTAGCCAAATTGAATTATTTAACATGTTTTGGAGCAAATATTATTTGTATATCGTTATATCTGGGATACCTTTCAATTTGACATCAATGATACTAGTGTTGTTTACCAAGTTAAAATGGTTTGGGTTTATTTTGTTTGCATTATATGCGATATATTCCTTGATTTTCATATTTTTCATCTCGTTGTGCGCCTCCAGAGTATCAAAATGTATTTTGCAACAAAAAAATATTATGATTTCAATGCAATTCTCGATTAGATATAAAAGTGATGTGAAGTTAAAACTAATGGCATTTATAGAGAAATTACTGTCAAAACGACTCATAACCGGCTTTTCTGTCGTAACTCTATTTGTGATGACTTTTCCTAAACTATTATTTGTATGTATTTTGTAATTCATTATAAATTATTGATAATTATTATATTTTATATCTTATTATAGTTAACTACGAGGTATTGCCGATACTTTATATTAACAATAAAATTACTGGAAAAATACAAATGAACTTTAAATAAACTTAAAAATAAATTAATTGAATAAACAATTGTTTTATTTATAGATTTATAGTTACATTTTTAACCATAATTACTTGTATATTTAAATGCAAGACAAGCTTAAGTATAAGTACATAAATTATTGATTAAAGTAAATATTAATTATAAATCGAGACCAAAAAACGTACTAAGGTTATAATGAATTGCATTATTGTGCATAATCATATTTGTTGATTTACTTATTATTAAAATAGCAAACATTATTTACTAAAAATCATTAAACATAGCAAATTCATTGTACTGTAACATATCGTGATTAAATAATATTAAATACAAACTGGAGCATAATAAAATAAATAAAATATTATTCGCTCATATATTTACCGTTAGGTCATGTAATAAATGTTACGCATTCATTATTGCTACAGACTAAAATTTTAATTACATTTTCTTATTAAATAAACAAGTATATTTATAGATTTTAATAAATAAAATAATTATTTTTTATTAAAAACATTGTAAAACAGTGTAAAAATAAAATATTATTTTTGAAAATAATTTTCAATTTATGTAAATTTTATAAATATTTTTAACGTAAAGTTTTTAAACAAATGTATCAAGTTAATTAATAATGAATCAATTATTACAACACCATTATTTCTATAACAATAGGCGTTATAAAAAATTAATACTTTTGTGCCATTTATTTAATTTTGTCAAATATTTATGCATTTTATCACTAAATTTAACCCGAAATCAGAGATTAATTTTATTTGATTACTTGCTATTAGTCGGCGGATCGCCGGCCCATAACATCGCGATCGCCATCGTATCCATGCTATGGTTTGTTTTATTACATAGATTATTGTATTTTACACGTGATAAAAGTCTGTTTTATTGGACTAACCTGTTTGATATACTAAATGGTCATGTTCATCGAGATACGTTACATCTAGATAAATGGCATAAGATATTACTTTATAAATTATATGTGAGGTTAAATATACTTGCTAAAATGGACAAGTATTTGACCATGCTTGTTTGTAAGTATTTATTTTAATTAATAAAATTAAAATAATTTCTAAAAATTTCTATTTTATAAATTAGCTTTAATGGTTGGCTCCTCGTTCACCATGGCAATAATTATGTTTTATAACCTAGAACAATTAATTTACGCCATAGTGTTTATAATACCAATGGCTATCTCTATATACAATGTATCGATAGATTCGTTCAAAACGGTTACGTATTTCTATTTAATTTGCCTGTATTTTCAATTAAGAATCAAGCACCTGGATCGTTTTATGATTAATCAATTAAGGTCAAATTATATTGAAATTATACATATGGTAATCGATGAACACAATATTATATCAAAACAAATTGTTTTATTCAATATGTTTTGGCGTAAATTTTATTTATACCTCATTATGACAATAACGCCAATGAATTTATTGTTATTTACATTAGTTTTATTTACCAAGTTGCAAATTATTGCTTTCTTTACATTTACTATGTCTGTGTTTTATACCTGGATGTTTATATTTTTCATCTCCTATTGTGCATCAATGGTATCAAAATCAGTGCATTTATCGCATAATAATTTAATTTCAATACAATTTTTAATGAAATATAATATTAATGTTAAGTTAAAACTAATGGCATTTATAGAGAAATTACTGTCAAATCAATTAATTGCCGGCTTTTCTATAGGAAAGCTGTTTGTAATGACTTTTCCTAAACTATTTTATGTAAGTAAATAATATAAATGATATTAATTAAAATTATAACAAATAATAATTAAAAATTTGAAATTTAGATTTGCGTCATGTATTGTCGCTTTTTTATTCTAACCACAAAATTATTGGAAAAATTTACATAATTAAATAGTAATAAGTTAATTATACCAAATAAATTAATTTGTACAATCTTGTATCGTGTGTATATATAATTACTAAATATAATTATTGCCAACATTGTAATTAAATGTCTCTAATATAATTAAAATATATAATACTGTACATCCAAATATTGTACAATGTATGACCTAATTGTATAAATAATTAATTTTTTGATACAATTTAATGTAAAGCTTTACATACTGTATATGAATATAAATAACACATTTGCAATAACATGAAGGTTATTTAACAAATACATTAAAAACTATTATTTTGTTGTGAGTCTAATTAAAGCAAAATAAATTTCTTGAGATATGGCCATGTTAAATGAGATATATCTTAATTCTTACGGTAAACATAAGTTTTTAAATAAATTAATCGTGTTTTGCGATTTGGTTAATATTGGTAAATACGTGTTGATAATAACACTGAATTTAGATCATGATTATCGCAAAATGATGTTTGACTGGGGACTATTTGTAGGCGGTATACCATTTTATACTAGCATTGCTTTTATTTGTGCGTTTTCTTGGGAACTGTTAATAAGACAGTTGTTTACTCTACGCGTGAATAACGAGAGACTGTTTTATTGGCTAAAGTTGTTTGTTGTAAAAGATGGTTATGTTTTAGACATGGAATTTAACCACAATTCTATTGTACGCAAATTATACGCTAGATCAAATAAAATGTTTCAATTAATGTCCTATTTTATGAAAGCATTTTGTAAGTATGAATTAATATAAGATAAACTTAATTATAATAATTTATACTCTTATTAGATGTATCAATAACTTTGGTATTTATAGCCGTTTTGGTAAAACACTATACATTTATGGAATTTAAATTTACCTTGATATTTTTTATTATAAATTGTGTCAGTTATTCATCCATGAACTCCAATACATTTAAACCAATTGCATATTTTTATCTCATTTGCTATTATTTTCAATTGAGAACTAATCGATTGAATCAACGAATTGTAAAAATAATCCATAAAAATAATGATAAAGTATTTCACAAAATATTTAATTATAATTTAAGACTTAAACTCATAGTCAGTGAACACAACACTATTTGTATGCAAATTAATTTGTTTAACAAGTTTTGGCAAAAATATTATTTATATTTAATATTAACAATGATGCCGATGAATTTGTTATTATTTATCATGGTATTATTTACTGATTTATTATTTTTGGCACTTGTTTTATTTAGCTATTGTGCATTTAATACATGGTGTATGATATTTCTCATCTCGTTTTGTGCCTCAAGTGTTTCAAAATCAGTGCATTTATCACATAATAGTGTGATTTCAATGCAATTCTCGATTAGATATAAAAGTGATGTTAAGTTAAAACTAATGGCATT
>CAJPIZ010001787.1:0-15469 GCA_905368565.1 Medioppia subpectinata | reverse complement strand
TTTTTGCACATAAAAACATATGAGATATGGAAACAAAATTATTCCCAACAAAAATTGAATATAAATTAATAAAAAGAAAAATATTCCCAAAAAACCAAATAAAACTATATTTACAAAAATCAAAAACAAATCGGTCTGAATCTTAAGGGCAATCGACTAGGAATAGTGGCACAGAATCGCAACGTTTAATATACAGTATGTTTAAAAAACTAATATTAATTATATATAAATTATGTGATTGTGTGATAAGAGTTCTCTCTTTATAATATTGATAATAAAACAAATTGCGAGAGAAATAGACGCAAAACTACTAAATTAAAAGCAAATAATAATTACAAGTAATTTAATAAAAACAAGAGAAAGAGAATGAGTTGAGAAAAGTTTCATAAAAATAAGGAAATAACTCAAAGAGTAGTTTTCTGGGAATACTTATAACAAAAAGTGATTAATAATAAGTAAGACTACCTTTTGTTTGATAGTATTGTGTGATTGAGAATATATTAAAAGCCAAAGAGTAGTGAAAAAGAGAAAGTATTTCAACATAAATAGGAGAAAATATTATCACATTCTCGAGATTATATTGTGTGGTAATCGTATGATTAAACGAGATTAATTTATATTAACTTTAATGAATAACTAAAAATTCATATTATATTCATTAATACATTCAAAATAACTCGTTTAAAGCTTTCCATCTCTCAATTGAATACAACATTCAAATGAGGCAAATATATGGAGAGATTGTTGGATACGAGAAGCGAACGAATGCAACAAATTCTAACATATGTTCACATTATATACACTATTATTGTCGACATTTAACACATATAAGTGACCACTTGTTTGACCACTCATTACACCCATTCATAGCAAAGTGACACTATTTATTGGATCAGCTATTTATAGCTTAATATAAATTATTAACACAAATGTTAAACATTTTAATCATTAAATATTGTTTTGGAGAAAAGCATTGGAAGAGAGCGAGAGATAGAGGAAAGCGAATGAGAGGGTGATTGAGAGAGACTGATAGAGAATGTGTATAAGAAATATCAATTCACATGAATATGTTGTGAATGTTTTACTGTGAATACAGAATCGTATATATAGACAGTGTATATGTTGTATATATCAATATTTCTACACTATTATAACAGTATTACAGCAATACTTATGGCAAATGCAAGGTTTTTAGCGAAACACATAGAAAACCAACGATACATTGAAGTGAGTGTTACGGGCCTTAAGAGCGCCGTTGCCGTCAATCTATCCCTATATACTGTATACACAGCACAGTCTCTGCGCAAACCTAACCACTGGTTGTGTATAAATATTACCACATTTCATATGATACCAGAGATACACATCATATTCAACAAACATATATTACATTCAAAACAACAACAAAAATTATTTATATTTTTATTATCAAATGCAGACAACCCTTGCCTTCGCGTTATGTAATCTTAGACTCATTTATTTAATACACTGTATATTACATACACTTTTCAAAGAGATATTTAAATATCGCATCCAAACTATATTTAACGCATAACAAACTCATTATAAATACCGGTATATAATAACAACACTGATAAGTGTTTTGCATGCCTTACAAACTCCATGTCTAATGCATTTCAATGGGAATATAGTTTATATCAAATCAAATCTCTTAGCATTTTATAACACGTTGTAATTCATTAAACCATATGTAGTATTAAGTATAACAATAACTTAATAGCTATGGTTTCGGACATAATATTTGCTAACAAAACACTAAACTATTTTGAAATATCAATAACACAAACAATACTATAATAAACTCCAAGAGATAATAGACTAAGAAATGGGAACCAAATGGTGATTAAAATGAATGAAACAAACAAATAGACGGCGAATGCATTGAGACGTGTATTTAAATGCCTGTTGTCTCAGACTGTGAGCAGTTGTAACGAAAGTCACTCATTGTATGTCTCAGTCAATGAAAAGCCGATAAACAGACAGACATTCATCGATATAATGGTCTTAGGATTGTATGATAACATGTAATGTACGGACACTTACCAATCAATCGGTGGTCGACTACATCCACATCACATCCAAACACAACCAAAACAGAGACAACAATAAACGGATGGCTGAAGAAAAATGTGGTCTTAAACTACACGTACAGACAGTGTGTGAGAGAGAGAGTCATATAATAGCAGTAATGATGGTATGAATACATAGACTGTACAGTGGATAGAGTGGTGGCGAACAACACGTGGCTTTCAATACAGCGAAAATGTGTTGCGAAAAACGCTTTAAAAACTTTTGCACTCAAAACCCGTATTCAGATTCACAGCCAAAACCATTGAATATTAACGCATTGAAAGCCTTATCACACGAGAGGGCACAACACATCACAACACTTCCAAATACACCACAACTTTATGACTCACCGACAGTACGCCCGACGCGACCCCTCGTATCCCACAATACTATCATTATATTAACCGGTTTGGGGTCACACACATACTCCGTTACATTGACTGACGGGGGGAGCGATGGAGGGATGATTGTAATTGTAAACTAGGAATTCATATTTAATTGTAATTGAATTGAGTAGAGTTTAATTGAATTTTATTTTATTAAAACCGTTTTCATTTCATTAATTAAATTGTTATTTTTGTTTTACGAGAGAAATCATATGTAATTTACAATTATATAGCACTTAATATAATAGTTTAGTGTTATTATTGAGTAAATTTTGCCCCCATAACCCCAATGTGTGATAATTTGGTTTAATTAATGAACATAATAATTAAATCCTGCAAAATAATGTCATTTCCATAATATATGGTTTTATATTCAACTAACTGTACCTGAGAACATGATACTGTATAGGTATTTTACATAACAGTAATAATATACTATAATATTTTATCTCATGTTAAGCCGTTGTTTGTTCAACTTATTATAACAAATTAAATTACAACTTTCCTCATGATATAAAGATATAGTTATTAAATTCATATCTTTATTGCATTTTAGGGCTGAAAATCGTATTTTTAATGCAAAACCAGTTGTAATGTTTATTATGACTAAATTAGCGATTAATGCACAAAAGTCTATACAATCATACGCTTATCAAAGCCGTCAAATACATGACAATAAAAATAATATTTATATTTTCATTACAAATCTTTTTCAATGATTAGCCAAAAGCTCTTCGAAACGGCATTCGAAACCATTTACTGTAAATGCTTTGTTTAAACATGATTTTCAATTTACCTTTTCTTTTAATCCGTGAAATTGCAGAAATTTCACCACAATTTAACCATATGTTAGACATCCGATGAATGACACAATCATTTTAGTATCATTGACTACTAAAATAAATGTGCAATTTTATAATACGAAAAATCCATAGAAATATATTGATAAATATTAATGAATAATAAATACGCGAAAAGTGTTTTTTGTTATCAATGATATTTTTATTACTGGCAATATATTTATATAACAATTGAATTATTTTGTTGTTTGCAAAAATTTATTTTTTATATTTATAACTCAAATATTTATTTATATAATATATGTATAAATGAAATGAAATAATTAAATAATGACATTTAAAAATGCGTTTTTGTATTTGTTTTAATTAATATAAGTATTTTTCAATGTTAATTCATAATATTCTTGAATTTAAGTAATGGAAGTAAAAATAGCTGAAAATACTGTATATGAGAATTGAATTGAATTTATCTCTTGTTTTTTGGTGGAGAATATCAAACATTACACACGAGAAGAGTTGAGAAAGAAATATAGAGAATACAGAATAGAAAGTCTTATTTTTGGGATAAAAGTCGAGTTTATATATCATTTTCACTGATTTTTATGTTTGTTTCAAAATCAATATTTAATTCTTATATATAATTATTATAATATAATAATATAATTGAAGGAGAAATACATTTGTTTTTTTGTTTGATAATACATTATTGTTAAGATATTATTGGTTTTGTGTGTTCATCAAAAACAAACTGTTTGTCAATTAATTTTTGAAATAATTTGTTTTTTATTTGTTTTTCTCGTTTAATTATAATTAGTTATAAAATGGAAAAATGGGACACAACAGCAATGAGCAGATTATTTATATATTCAATATATTTAATTATTATTATATAACTTATATATCATATAACAGACACTTCGAGAGCGACGACACGATTTGGTATTTTCATAATTATAATCACAAATATATTAATAATTATAATTAATGTTTTGTTTGGTATTTAACATTTGGTGTACACTTTAATTATGTATTAATGAATTTTGTGTGTATTTTTAAATATTGTTTTCAAAAAACGAATTAATTTTTTGAAAAATTGTTTTATGTTTTAAAAATTTCATTTTCGAAATTTTGTTGATAATAAGGCAACGGGTATTGTAATAATAATAATTATAATTATTTAATTAATCAATCAATCAATTAATAATAATTAAATTGAGAAATAAAGAGTTAATTAATTATGACAAATATGAAGGCAAGCTCCAAATGTATCACACAATTGTCCAATATATACCAAATAATTGAATCGATGTCAAAATGACCAAGCTTTCACTATTATTCACTATATATTGTGATTTCAATTATTTGTTGCACACATTATATTAGACTTATTTGTTTTGACGATGACTTGGATTTGAATTTTTGTTTTATATTCACTTTAAGAATATTCTTATTTTTAGCACAATATGGTTGAGAGGTTTGAAAATATTATACAATTTAATTTTGGTTCGTGTATTGGGTTTTTGTTTGTTTCAAATTATAACTAATCTTCACAATTATTTGACATTAATATTCTCATTCATATAATGCATTGGTTTTGAAAACAAAAAACATTTTATTTATTTGTATTTCAATAATAAGTGCTTAAATTTATATGAAATGAAAATAATTTAGTGCACTATTTATATAACTGTCACAATACTATTGCTAAAAGCTTTTTATATATATTGTATTTTAATAATAAAAACAAATTGTTTTCAATATATTTATATATAATTTCGGAAGTATTCAAGAATTATATTTTATTAAATGGTTAAGAAAACAAACAATTTGTTTCATTCGTCTCGTAATATCATTATTAATACAATATTCTGTAATAAGCGGTGAATAAGGAGATGACAAAGCGATTGTTTCATACCTAGATGTGATTATTTATGGTAAATATATGTAATCGAAAACATATAATGAAATTTATGAAATTATTATAATTATCTCAAATATAATAGTAATTTACAATTGCTTTTTCGATATATCAAAAAACTTAATACTAAATAAATTATAGACAAATAAACCTAACGATCATTATATTAATTCAATTCAAATGACAAAAATTAATGCTATTTTCATACAATTACTAAACATTAAAGAATTGTTTTATGCCTAATGTCTGGGAATTATATCTAACTCTATGTCTAAACAGCAACACAACCGGGAAATTAAAAATTTAAATGTATATGTATTTAATTAAATTATACAAAACTTTATATTTAATGTTTTTCAATCATTTTGTTAAATGTTTTGATAATAAAACAACCGTTTGGAGCAAATATTATTCAATTATTCTGTTCAATAATTTTCATATTAATTGTTTTTATTTATTTAATCATAATTTAAAATGAAGTTTCTGAAAAAATTGTACAAAAATGTATCAATCAATTCATTTGATCGATAAATATATTAATGTTGAGTGCGTTTAACATATGATAGCAAAAAACACGTTACACTTCAATGGGTTTCAATTGTTAAAAATCAAATTATGATTGACTTTTGAAATTACTTTAAATATCCGTTAATTCCATAGCAATCATAATTTGGTAATAATAATAATAATATTAATTACAGCCCAACTTTGTTGGCATTTATAATAATAATATATAAGTTATTATCAATTTTATATTTATTTATATATTTTCAATGATTGGCCAAAAAGTATTCAAATTATGTCCACTTAATGCCAAAATCTACTTAACGAGGTGTCAGTCAAACCATGCTTTCCCTTACAGTGCAAACTGTTTTTGTTATATAATTATATCTTTATTTTACATATTATTTTTAATAATACAAATATAAAATAATTATTTCAATTATATTTATATTAAAAACTGGTATTTTATGTTGTATGCCTATTATTTATTAATTTATTATATATTTGTTGTCTGTCCTAATAAAGCACCGGACCTTTCATACACTCTGTCTGTATATCCAATTGAATATACATTTCTCTTATAAAATGCTATCCTATTAGCGATTCCTAATTTCTGGGCCTTTTTTCTATACATTACTGACCAATAGATTGCCTTTTTATCCGTCTCTTAATGTCATAAATAATATCTTTGAGTCAATTTATTGTCTTGTTTTGGAAAATTATTATATAATATACAGTATTATTAATTCAACCACAAAGTGATTACTGAAATGCGATCAGAATTTATTTATTCAAATAAATAAACCCATTCTTTGTCTCTTATAATCGCAAATCATTTTGTATTTTATGGTATTTTTCAGAAGAAAAATCTTTGGCTTCAATTTGAATGCATAATAATATAAATGTATTTTGAATATAAATTACAGAATCAATAAATTATTCATTTGACCGCTTATTATATGCATTGAATGAGTTATAAAGTAAGAAATCATTAAACAAAGTGAGCGATAGATTAAAGGTTTGCCACAAAAAGTAAAGTTTTGATAGAGTTATGCACCGGATATTTATGATTATATTCTGTATATTAAAGCTTTCAATTGTATAAAACTTCTTCTGAACCCAAAAAAGTGAGTAAAATAAGAAAAATAAATCTATTAGATGTTAAGAAAGACTTTTGGTATTGAGAGAAAGTAATAGATTTGAATCGGGGTTATAATTGCAATTCACTCAATACGTGATAATATATTGAATGGATTGACCATTAATTTGAAGCTAGAATTTGTTAGAAAACTTATACAAATCTAATGAAGCGATTAAAGAGAGAAGTGATATAAGAAAAGACTAGAAGAAAAGACTTGCGGACCATATATTGTAAATTGAAATCATATAAAGCGTCGACTAGTTTTGTGGTGTATATTATATAAGAATAAACACTATATTTGTCTCATTAATTGATTGATTGTTGTCATTGCCCTCAAATGTTCACTCATCCAAACCAATGCCTTATAATAATGTATACAATCATAAAATTCTGGGAAACTTTTTTGTTGAAAAGCTAACTAAACACTAATTTACTTAATAACGTGTTGTGTTGTTGTCTGTTGTTTCGGTATGTAATGTATAATAATTATCATAACTACTCCATTACGGTATTGCACTCATAAGTAGACAAAAAATTCAAATAATAATTTCAAATAAAACATAATATAAAGTTAGAGGAAAGAAACACTTGATTTTTTCAACACCTATTTCTCCAAATTAAATGTAATATTCATGTGTTGTATCACCAGATCATTACTCTATTAATAATATCATTAATAATCGTATTTTCCACGAGAAAACTTCAAAATTCAAAAACTACTACAATATATATAATATGTAATAATTATTATAATAATATACATATGAAATATATATAATAATAAAACTAACGCAAAAATATTTTGTTTTCATGTGTTTTAAAAAATAATTCTAATCATTAATCAATTAATTTAATAATAATAGTAAAAAATGCAAAAAATATTGTGTAAAATTGTATTGTTTTTTGTTAAATAAACAAAATGAATAACGATCTGTACATTACATTATATATCAAAGTTTTTAAAACTTAAAATTTATTTTCTTTTATTATGTATTATAAATTCAAGCCTTCATTAAAATGATCGTCAGTTTTATATATATCTAATTGAAAGGGAAATATGTTTGAAATGAACATAAAATGATAAATAAAGCCAACAAAGAGGGAGAGAATGGTATGGTATGGATGGGAACCAGAAAATTACTGGAGCTTACAGTATATGTTGTATATTCTCCTCGAAATGATATACAGGACAATAATTTACATAAAAGTACTACACATTGTGTTTTGTGTGTGAATATGTAATGTATTGGCAATTAAGTTATATCACATTAATTGACAAACTGAAAACCCCAACACCTCTTATTATACCACATATCGTATCGTATATTATAATTAAAACTAAATTAAAATTAAATTTGAAATTTTAAATAAAACCACTTATAATTTGGGTTCACTGTTCTCTGTGTTAATTATTATAATATATTTATATATTAATATCACTTTTGGATTCATATATAACTTATATGTAATGTATATGTATTATATTGAGGACCGTATTCTTGTCCATTGAATTCATTTTCAAGACATTTCGCTCCAATGAATAGAGAGATAATGTTTTAAAATAATGTATTGTCTGATCATTAATGAGCTTTAAGGCCACTCATCACTATTACACCGGGAGAAAAGCACTCGGACTTCATTGCCAGACAACCGGCCATTTCCGCGGTCACCGTCTGTCCCCTCAATCAAATCCAAGCCTATATTCCGCTTATGTTTTTTGTTTCACGTTTTATATTATAAATTAAATGTAATTTATTTTATGTTATGTTTTAATGGCTGAGAAAAACTGCATAAATAGATAATCGAAATGTAAAACTAAACGCAACTCTTATTGTGGAAACAAAATAATGATTTGTTGTGTCAATCAATTGATCGCTGCATTCATTTTGGCGTTAATTTCAATCATTATAAACACTCTTTCCTATTAATTGCATTGATATCTATTGAACGCATTCTTCTAACACATTGTCGTCATTAATGCCACCGATTTTGTTGGGCCGGACGTCATCTTCGTCCATATCGTCGTCATCCCAACCCTCTTCGTCCTCTTCCAGAGACTTCTCTAATCGCTTGATATTGTTTTCCCTTTCGTTTCCATTGTTTTTTGCATCACTTTTTGTACGGAAGTTGTGTCCGAAGGTAGCGCTCGGCTCCACGCGAACGGTTCGGTCGGTCTCGTTGTCGAAGTCCAACGAACTTCTTTGCGAGCGCTTCCGCAACAGATCAAAGTCCGTCTGCTGTCGAACGCACACACCGTTAATGATCTCATCGCGTCTTTGGGCCAAATCGTAGGCCATGTCTTCGTCGTCGTCCATCATATCATCGCTGATGCCGTCGTCGGCGTAATCGTCGTCCTCATCGCCGGAAAACTCGAGGCCCGGGTCTACCCATTGAGGCTGTGCTGGCTTTCGCCGAGAGCTCGAACTCGTCACGTGTTGAGGCTTTCGACGACTGCTGCCAATCGGTCGCGAAGTTTTGCTCAAATCGAGTTCAACCGACTCGTCGCCCGACTGGTCGCTGGCGTCCGAGTCGTCGTTCAGCGACAATGAATGCCTGTTTAAGTCTTTGTTTTGCTGGTGACTAGTAGTCATACTTAGATCAAGAGTTCCCATCTCGTCCTCTGGTAGTGAAGACCCGGGAGACGAACAGCTGTTCGTATTTGCATATAAGTGCGAACTCACCGGTGATGTCGCGTAAAGACTTGAATACTTGGATCTGTGCGACGGCGAGGAAGGAGTGCCGCCGCTGTGCAGACGTATGTCCGCCAATCTCTGCGACAACAGAAGCCGGAACTGAATCGGATCAAAGTTGACGCCATCTCTGCCAATATTATACGGCAATTGACTGGCATTAGAGCCGTTGTTGTCGTCACTGTTGGATGAGATCTGCTTCAGACGCATGCGATGGTTATGAAACCAATTGGTGATTGTGCGCAACGATAGATTCAGTTCAGTGGCCAAGAACTCAATGGTTGTAGTGCTCGGGTATGGATCCATAGAGAAGGCCACTCTTAGCGCTTCTTTCTGTTCCTCAGAGAATAATATTCTCGCCTTTTTGGCCGCCGGAGAGCCATAAGCCGTGTTTCGGCTCATCAATGCCTTCGGCGACGAATGAGACAATGAATTTGGCGATGAATTAAAGTTTGAAAAGTTATAGATGTTATCGCCTAATGGTTTGATGTGTCCGATCGAGTCTTCCAAATGAGTTCTTCGCCGTTTGTTTGCCTCTCGTCTCTCATTCTTCAAAGTCTGCAGTTTTTCGATGTTATGCGAGTCGTTGAGCCATAACTGCATTCTTATGAACGGTTCGCGGCCTTTAATACTAAGCATATGCCATGGCTTTGGTTTAGACAACAGCTCACTTACAGAGCCTTGAGATAAGCCGAGAACCACTTCGCCAAAGATCTGATGGAAATGACAAATATATTCAATTAGTGAAAGTTAATTAAAACAAAGCGTTTGTTTTGTATATACTTTTTGTCCGATATTATGTGCCATAAGAGTCTCCTTAATCTTAGTGGTGATACTTTGTGTGTCGAGATCAGTGGTGAGCGCCGCCATCTCATAGACCGATGGCTGTATGTATGCGAGGGATGAAGAAGTACTTCGACTATAGTTAGAGTTGGTATGAGTACTGAGTGGTTGATTGAGACGACGAGACGCGGAGAGACTGTTTGATGTGGTCAGTGATGAATGGATGGCAGTGGTGGCAGAACTGGTGATGTGGTGCTCGGGTGTGGAAGTACTGGATCGATGGCCAGCGGTGTCGGAGAATCCCGGACTAATCGATTGCCTGCATGTGTCCGACGCCTTCACGGGCGACATCTCTTGAGCCTTAAAACCCGTCGACTTAATCGCCGCTATCGATGAACTAGAGTTGATTGATGTGGGGATAGAGTTGGCGCCCATCGAGGGATGATGTGGTGTCACGGCTGAACCCATTGAAACGGGTGGACCGGTGGGTCCGGCAACGAAGCTTCCCGTCCGCATCAGCTTCTCGGGTGCGATCTTGTACTGACTCGCGACCAACTTATGGATGGCGTTCTCGTCCTCTAAGAACATCTTCATGCGGATGAACGGCTCGCGTCCCTTCTGTGTCAACATATGCCACGGCTTGGGTCGCGCCAAGAGGTCAGACACCGAGCCCTGGGACAGGCCTAACACACTTTCGCCAAATAATCGCTGACTAATTGAGTATTGACTTAACTGTTCCTTCACTCTCTTGACGATGTCTTCGGTGTTGAGATTGTTGTACTGATCGAACTGTTGTTGAGTGATAGGCGGCAGAACCGCTTTGGCCGGTCGGTTGGGTGTCGACGGAACCGATGGGATCGTTGATTGTGATAGAAGTGAGTTTGTGATGGATTGCATGCGTTGGAGGGGAGAGGCGGCTGAACTCAAGTCCTCCACAGAATTAATGTCACTATTGCTATGATTAAGTATAGACCCGTTGGAGGCCCGGTCTGTGGGAGGCGTCGATGAATAGGGTTTGTTATGACCCGAACTACTAATGTCTGGCTTTGGCCTCACGAGAGAGAAGGCACTCGAATGGCGCGCATCGGTCTCCGAAGACGACGAAGAAGAGCCATAAGTCTCACCACCGCGTGATTCCCGAGCGCTTCCGCCATTCGTCTGCTTTTCGGAACGCATCCGAACGTCGAGCGGAAGCGATGGGTCTAACAGATGAGGTAAATTGAGATAATTGGATCCGTTCACCAGACCGGCCGCCGCCGCAGCCGACGCCGCCGTGAATCGGGCGAAAAGTTCCGAATTTGACACATTGGGTGAGAGGACGGCGCCGCCCGCCGAAGCCATTTGTGTCAGTCGTGACAACTCCTGGTGATAAATGGCGAGCGCCTGACGCACCTCATCCTGAGTTCGGTCGTAATTCTGGGGGTGTCTGAAGCCGTCCTCCACCTGTTGGCCAATCAGTTTAGCCAACTCTTCCTGATATATCCGGGCGACCATATCCTGTGGGATGTCGTCGTTCTCGAACTTCCGGAGCACACGTCGGGCCAGAGTTGCGTCCCTTTCGGCCGCAGAGCCGCCTCTGGCGTAAAGACTGCTGAGTGAGGCCAGAGTGGCGCCGGCGGGCGGCGATCGCATCTCCATCTTGTCTTCGCGATCACTGGTATCGCTGTTGGCGTCGTTTTGTGTCTCCAGATATTTCTCGCATTTGATTTGAATGGCGTCTCCATTGAGTAGAGGAGTGGTAACACCTCCTCGGCTGCCATTCTTGTTGGGCGAAACCATAGCCCTTTGGGCTTCACTTAATATCTGAGCGATTCTCTCTTCGGCCGCCGGATCCTCCTGTTTGTATGTCGTCGAGTCTTTTCCTGTCATTTCATTCAATACATGAGATTTGTTTTCAAAATATTTATTATTAAGTGCTATAAAAATGAATAATTATCTCAAAAAGCGGTTCTTAAACATAGAAATATCGATCAATAGTTACCTTTTCGGGGAACCATTCCCTTAAGAAATATGATACACCGGTCATCGGCAGCCCAGGCATGCATTTTCCGATAAGAGTCTCTTCCCTTTTCGGTCAGTTTATCCCATGGCTTGGGTTTGGACAGCAATTCACTGACAGTGCCCTGAGATAAGCCCAACACGTATTTGGCAAACAATCGCTGCCCGATGTTGTGGACAGACAACAGTTCCCGAACACAGCGCGAGATATTCAATGTATTCAGCGTTTCGTTCATATATTTCTCGACATTAACTCTCAATTGTTGTTGAAGTTTATCATATTGTGCTCCGATTGACACCTCGGGTGAGCCCCGGGTGTTGAGACCGGGGATATCGAGAGTGGGGGGACTGGCGCTCGTGTGGTTGAGAGAGGGCTCGTCATTGCATCTGTCCATTATTGCGGGGGTGCTGTTGGGTGTGGCGACACCACTGCCCGTCGACTTGGCGTCGGCCTCATCGTTGCTCGTGGGAGGGGGTGAGGGCGAGCCCGTGGCGTTGTTGGAACTGTTTTGATCGTTGCTGTGCTGTTGTGCTAACAGTGCCTCCCGATGTTTGAACGCCTTGGCGTATGAATTGACAATCTCTTCGCCGAGCATTGAGCCAAACGTCTCGACATTTCCCAAATTCTGGCCAAACGGTGGCATAAATGGTGGGATGAGATGTCGGGGCAAAGAGTTGCCTAACTCTACGTTCACAGCCTTCAGCGCACTGTTCTCTGTCTGAAGAGCTTTTGTCTTCTCCAAGAGAAATACCTCAAAGGGCTTGTGATCTCTCATTGCATTTGACCCGATTTGGCTCAACTCCGCTCTCAACACTTGCAACTCTCGTTTGATTTCATCGTAATCTCTCTGTTTCTCCAATCTCTCCTCTAAATGTTTAATAACTTTATTTTTTTGCGTCAAAATCTCCTCGAGTTGTGTGATCTGTGATTAGTTGTGCAAAATTGACACAAAAAAACATTTAAAGTCAAAACATTATCGGATAAAAGTTTTTAAACATTAAATTTGTTTAATCAACTAATTAGGCCGAAAATTGTGCGCACCGGTAGTTACTGTGCGCTATACTATGGCCGCTAATGTGTAATTAAAGTTTCACATCTAATTAACCCATTGCTGGTAATTATAACCCCCTCTATGGCGACATCAACCGAAAATGCATTAATTGAAGTTTGGGTTTGATATTAGTATTATTAATGCCCAGAATTTGACATTAGTTTTAGTATAGTTTATGGAGTAAGGGATTCATTACCTGAGCAGCGGTAGTCTCTTTGAGTGTTATTATTGTGGACTGCAATCTATGAATGTCTTCGACAAGCCGTGAGATCTGTACCCCAAATACACAGAAAGGGAAACACAAACAGACATTTGAGTTAATTTCAGTTATTTTAGCCAAAAAAGGAAACAGAAGTAAGAGTTAGTGAAGAGATTGAAAAGTAATTCAAAGAGCATATGAAATGGTGCGGACATTGAGTTTTTGCCGGTGTATTAGTAAAGCATTGGTTAGTAATGTGTAGGCAATAGAGCAAAGCTATCGGAGCATCACTTAAAGCGATATTCTGTACAATCTGTTTATATATAGTGGGTATATGTGAGGGACTAATGCGAGCACTGAGTTATACATCACTTGTATGTGGATATGGAGTGGAGGAGAGCTTTGCGGAGCAAGTATTTTATCATTCAATGTTGGCGTAAATCTCGCCGAAAATAACACCGAAAACATCGGTTGACATTTGTTTGCGATGTAAAGTTATGTTAAGCTATTGGTAATCACACTATAAGACTGGGAGTGAAATGTTGTTTTAAATGTTGTCTACTTGTATAACACGAGTAATGTCTATGTTTTTGGGGTAATATTAGTGACAAGTGTTGTCGAGTGTATATGTGTTTCGTTCACAACTCAAACAAACCTCTTTCTCCTTAACCGCGAGTCGATTCTCGCGATTCTCTGACAGAGCGGTGGCCGACGATGTGGTCAGTGATGACAGTGCCGTCATTTGCCCCTCAATTGTCGTCGAGTGGTTTGAATTGTCGTCCGATTCAGACGTTTTCATATTAATTGAAACGTTATCTTCATTTGTCTTCACTGAAGACTATTTACAACAAAATGAAAGAATAAATAGTTTTGTTAGAAAACATAATCATTTATGTAATGGTTTTTACAAATATATTAATAGAATTAAGTCAATAAATCACTGCTAAAAATGACACAAATATTCTTATCGTTTGATCAGAAAATTATTTGAAGACATAATACATAATAAAAATCCAAAACATAAGAATTGTGTAAAAATACAATATTAAATAAATTGTCGGTTTGTCTGCAAAAGTCTGCACTAAAACATAAAAAATATAAAGTCTTTGAAGCATTAAATCGTAATCAAATGACATAGAGTGAAAAACGGGGCTAAACAACACACTACTAAACACCCTCAACAATGTATGGCAGGGCTGGTATGGTATGTGTGCACTCTATTTGATCAAACAATTCTTACATCAATTTTTGTATATCAATTGAGGCTAAATAATGGTAATAATTGTAATAGTAATAGATTTTAATTCTATAGCAAAACAATATTTAGATTTTCAGGTGGTTTTTGCAAACACTGAAACACTGATTGCCACATAATTGAGTTATGAGTTGTTTTTTATCTGAATTGAACAATTTTTTTAAATATATATAATAACTCAGTCAATGTCCTACAACACCACTGGCCCTAAATAATCGACAAAAGTAACCACAAAATAGTGAACAATACATAATTGAAGTGAAAATTGCAAATAATGGCAATAAAGAAAAGTTAGGCCGCAATCGGTATGCAGTATACATAGGCAGTGGCTATTGTGATAGTGTTTGGTGCGATCAGACCTATTAAACGGGCAATTTTTATGCCAATTCTTATCAACCAAAAAGTCACGATTGAAAGTTTGAGTGTCATTGAGATTGGACTGACTATTGATGTGGGAAAGTTGGGTAACGACCAGACCTTTGCGCCAACGGATCAAAGGCAATAACTCTGTGTTTCGGGCACTTGTATTATACGAGTTGTTCAATGAGTTTATATATGGTGTTAGAGAGGCGAACATATGGCAGTTGCTCTCTCTCTCTCTCTCTCTCTCTTTCCAATGGCTTCAGTGATGAGACGAATAATAATTATTTAA
>CAJPIZ010001786.1:0-15470 GCA_905368565.1 Medioppia subpectinata | reverse complement strand
TTACGACTATTTGGAGAGAGAATATAAAAAACAGATTAAATATATAGATATGAATATTGTAATGAATATTATATTCCTGTTTTACCCTATGATCTGCAAGTTTCTCTCTCTCTCTCTCTCTCTCTCTACCATTCATTTATTTCGTAACTATTGATACAAAAGTATATATAAAAATATATGAGAGAAGAAAATAAACTACTGTTCCCTCACATCATCTCAAGTGACAACTGATTATACGATATATAAAAAGATAAATACAGTGAACGGCAGTAAACTATAGACAGTATACTGAGAGGTTATATAACGATTAGGACAGTTGTCTGTGTTTATGATGTGCACCCAATTATTACACATTGGACTATAAGTGCTGTGCATATTAGGCATAGTGGGATAAACCTACACATATTGGACACTAATTATATCTATATCTATACCCAAAATATTGAAATTTTCATATACACTGTATTATTATACTTTATTGTTATTCAAGAAAATACCAATATTATTTAATAATTATATTTTGATCGTGGTTATTTCTTTCACAAAACAGATTACTTTATATTGCTTTGGCACTTAATTACTTTATATTTATAATTATAAAATTTTATATCAATTCAAAACTTTAACTCTCATTTACTTTATTTAACTTTATTTGATTTTAATTTCATTTCAAATCTGGACTTTAATAAGTCTTTTAGAGATGTGGCAGTCATTTGAAGGACTGGTCATCGATTTTTACACAAAACGTTTTTTCTCATATAATACTTGTCCGGCTGTTGATGAGTATACATATGGTATATGTCCTTAAATGTCAATATAAAAAGTCAAACATCAGTTGACTCTCTCTTTCTCTCTCTTTCATAGTATAACTAATTTCTAGAGAGAGAGAGAGAGAGAGAGAGAGAGAGAGAGAGAACATTAGTAGATATTTATCACAAGAGTTTTTGTGATAGTGAAAGTGGAGGCGAAACACAAAATTATAACACATTTCTCATTCGTAACTATTTTTCTTATTTTATATATAAATTATTGTATAAAATATTGAGAGAGAAAAATGCGACAAAACAGCAGAAAAATAGGCGACAATTAATTTCAAGTGAACGCTAACTGAATGACAGACAGAATTGCTATTTTGAGAGAGAGAGAGAGAGAGAGAGAGAGAGAGAGAGCAAAAGCAGTTAAAAGTGAGATAATAACTCAAAATAAAAGTCTGAGACATATCTCTATATTTATTGAGAGTCGAAGTCTATAAGAGATTTAAATAAATGCGACAAAACAGCAGAAAAATAGGCGACAATTAATTTCAAGTGAACGCTAACTGAATGACAGACAGAATTGCTATTTTGAGAGAGAGAGAGAGAGAGAGAGAGAGAGAGAGAGAGAAGCGTACAAATCTTCAACAAAATTCTTTACTAATCTATCGATTATTATAGAAAGAAAAAAGTCAAACAGAATATTCTGTGCCCTTTATTCTGGTGTTAGTGTCCATCCATTTCGTACACAAAACACATACAGAATATTCTCTCTTTATATTCTATTGGACTTTAGCGTCAATAATAAGACTTTCAAATAATAATACATTGAGTATAATATATATGGTGTGAACAGGAATCACCTCGAGCTTTGGTAGTGGACAGCACTTGCTATTAAACATTGACATCCAGTGCGAGTCCCATATTGACGACATCCCCCTCCCGTCTCTCTCGACTAACACTTCAATCCGAGTGAAAAACAACCGTTTGTTTGACCATTCAATAGGAGATCAAAAACTTATTTATATATAAAAATATATATTTTTCTATTAGTATTAAACAGTGGAGAGGAAGACAAAAGTATAGCTATAATCGACATTAGTCTCTCTCTCTCTCTCTCTCTCTCTCTCTCTCTCTCTCTCTCAATATAATATATATTAGTTGAGAGTATTGTTAGTACAGGAAATATATTGCTATAATCACTGGACATTTGACAGATTTTTTTGTTTGCGACGATAACTACAGAGTATTATTAGATTAAAATGAAAATTGAATTATATTTGTTTTAGGCGTCAATTCAATGGACATCTCATATAAACCATTTGAAAGAAGAATCATAAAAATTAAAATTAAAATTAAACCGATATTTCAATTGATAAATATATGAATAAATAAATAAATGTCTGTTTTATGATCTAAAATATGAATAAAATTTAATGTTTAATAAATTCACAAATAATCTGACGTTTGAAATAATAGTAAATATAAATTCAATATTTATATATTTTATTTATATACCGTTTGGACACATAATTTGTTATCAATTTATGATTTTTGCAAAAAAAAGGTTTCAAAAAATAAATTTTTATAATATTTGATAACACTTTTGGTAACGAAGATATGATTTTTCATACATAATATCAAAATTCAATATACATTATAAGAGCCCACAGAATATACTGCAAAAACCCCTTTAATAAAGTGTTAGATTCAATCAATTGCACACAAAATGCTTTATTAATATATTATAACTTATAATAATTTATAAGTTAGATATCGGGAGAAAAATGCATTCAATTTATATACAGATAAACACATAAATGAGAGGAAAATGTCTTAAACATTGGGATAAATGTTGCGAATAATAACGAGCAGTGAATTGATTGCTTCTTTCAAATATAAAATTGGTTTCAATTTTTTAAAAACTTTTCGTTTAGATATGTGTTCAGAATATGTACTAAAAATAATGTATATTTCATATGTATATGTGGTATGAATTGAATATAAAGTATATTCACAATATATTTACTGTATATATAAAGTATGTATAAATGTAATCATATTTGCGGATCTCCTTTCACTGAAGAGTCTCTCTCTCCATATCTGATCCCTTAAATTAAATGATTGCTTAAAAATCAAAAAATTATTTTATGTAGAAATTCCGGATCCTATGGAGAGAGAGAGAGAGAGAGAGAGAGAGAGAGAATTGGTATGAAATGAAATTAAAATACTTTAAACGCCATTAAAATAAATTATACATTGAAATCATAAGTAGATTTTTTCTGTTGGTTTGTATATCATATCAGAGCCCATGTAAGCGAAGGCACACCACAAACAACTGGCCGTTTGATTGCGAAAATCACTTAATATTTGTGAGCAATTTCTTTTACTGTAGATTTAATTTGAGTTATTTTTTGTTGAAGTTCTCTGTTTTTCTCACACATATTCACAACCAGTGGTCATAAAAAAGCAAAAAATAAATATTAATGTTTTATTGGTTTTGTAAATGTATATAAAATATTTTTTTGAATTTTTCACTATTATCTCTCTCTCTCTCTCTCTCTAGGATCCGGAATTTCTACATAAAATAATTTTTTGATTTTTAAGCAATCATTTAATTTAAGGGATCAGATATGGAGATGAAATATACATTATTTTTAGTACATATTCTGAACACATATCTAAACGAAAAGTTTTTAAAAAATTGAAACCAATTTTATATTTGAAAGAAGCAATCAATTCACTGCTCGTTATTATTCGCAACATTTGTCCCAATGTTTAAGACATTTTCCTCTCATTTATGTGTTTATCTGTATATAAATTGAATGCATTTTTCTCCCGATATATAACTTATAATATATTAATAAAGCATTTTGTGTGCAATTGATTGAATCTAACACTTTATTAAAGGGGTTTTCGCAGTATATTCTGTGGGCTTATAATGTATATCGAATTTTGATATTATGTATGAAAAATCATATCTTCGTTACCAAAAGTGTTATCAAATATTATAAAAAATTTATTCTTTTAAACCTTTTTTGCAAAAATCATAAATTGATAACAAATTATGTGCCCAAACGGTATATATTATAAATAAATTTATATATAGATATTGAATTTATATTTATTATTATTTTAAACGTCAGTTTATTTGTGAATTTATTAAACATTAAAGTTTATACATATTTTAGATAATAAAACAAACATTTATTTATTCATTCATATATTTATCAATTGAAATATTGGTTTAATTTAAATTTTGATATTTTCTGTTTATTTGTTCAAATGGTTTATATGAGATGTCCATTGAATTGACGCCTAAAACAAATATAATTTAGTTTTCATTTTAATCTAATAATACTCTGTAGTTATCGTCGCAAACAAAAAAATCTGTCATTACAGGTCACTAATATCGTTATATAAAGGACATGATTGTTATGAGAGTTGATTATATATAATATAACTGAGAGAGAGAGAGAGAGAGAGAGAGAGAGAGAGAGAGAGACTAATGTCGATTATAGCCATACTTTTGTCTCCCTCTCCACTGTTTAATACTAATAGAAAAATATATTTTTTATATATAAATAAGTTTTTGATCTCCTATTGAATGGTCAAACAAACGGTTGTTTTTCACTCGGATTGAAGTGTTAGTCGAGAGGGACGGGAGGGGGATGTCGTCAATATGGGACTCGCACTGGATGTCAATGTTTAACAGCAAGTGCTGTCCACTGCCAAAGCTCGAGGTGATTCCTGTGCACACCATATATATTATACTCAATGTATTATTATTTGAAAGTCTTATTATTGCCGCTAAAGTCAAATAGAATATAAAGAGAGAATATTCTGTATGTGTTTTGTGTACGAAATGGATGGACACTAACACCAGAATAAAGGGCACAGAATATTCTGTTTGACTTTTTTCTCTCTCTATAATAATCGATAGATTAGTAAAGAATTTTGTGGAAGATTTGTACGATTCTCTCTCTCTCTCTCTCTCTCTCTCTCTCTCTCTCAAAATTGAAATGTGATTTTTTGATAAAACATATTTTACTGTAAAATATCATTGTTTAACAACCATAAGNCGTTCACTTGAAATTAATTGTCGCCTATTTTTCTGCTGTTTTGTCGCATTTTTCTCTCTCAATATTTTATACAATAATTTATATATAAAATAAGAAAAATAGTTACGAATGAGAAATGTGTTATAATTTTGTGTTTCGCCTCCACTTTCTCTCTCACTATCAGAGAAACTCTTGTGATAAATATCTACTAATGCTAGAGAGAGTCAACTGATGTTTAACTTTTTTATATTGACATTTGAGGACATATACCATATGTATACTCATCAACAGCCGGACAAGTATTATATGAGAAAAAACGTTTTGTGTAAAAATCGATGACCAGTCCCTCAAACGACTGCCACATCTCTAAAAGACTTATTGAAGTCCAGACTTGACATGAAATTAAAATCAAATAAAGTTTGCTTATAAGAGAGTATTGTTTACATAGAAATGAGAGCCAAAGTTTTGAATTGATATAGTTTTATAAATATAATGTGCCAAAACAATATAGAATATTCTGCGTTGTGAAAGAAATAACCATGATTAAAATATAATCGTTAAATGATATTGATATTTTCTTGAATAGTGTATATAAAAATTTCAATATTTTGGGTACAGATATAGTAATAATTACTGTCCAATATGTGTAGGTTTATCTCACTATACCTAATATGCACAGCACTTACAGTCCAATGTGTGATAATTGGGTGCACATCATAAACACAAACAACTGTCCTAATCGTTATATAACCTCTCAGTATACTGTCTATAGTCTACTGTCGTTCACTGTATTTATCTTTTTATATATCGTATAATCAGTTGTCACTTGAGATGATGTGAGGGAACAGTAGTTTATTTTCTTCTCTCATATATTTTTATATATACTTTTGTATCAATAGTTACGAAANTTGTTTTCTCCAGCGAGAAATTCACATAGATATTGCTATAAAAGTTTTTTGGTTTGAGAGAGAGAGAGAGAGAGAGAGAGAGAGCAAAAGCAGTTAAAAGTGAGATAATAACTCAAAATAAAAGTCTGAGACATATCTCTATATTTATTGAGAGTCGAAGTCTATAAGAGATTTAAAGAGTGAGAGAAATAAAAACGATAGACAAATATAATTGTGTTTTTACTATATATTTGAACCGAGAATTTGTCATTGAAAATGTCTCTTTCATATTAGGTCTCTCTCTCTCTCTCTCTCTCTCTCCCTCTCTCTCCTTACAAGTATAGACAAAAAGTCATTTCATACTTACATTTAATATCGATAACTAGATTTGAGTTACAATTTTAAGTGAAATTTTTTTGTCTTTAAAAAATATCTGTCAGTAAAATGTCTAAACTATAAGACAGAGCAAAACATTTATTTGAAAATGATCTAGATCGCTTAGCAAAGTTTTTAAACACACCATATTAAACACCATAATGTGTTTGCGAGAGTGAATGATGAGCGCTGACGTGCATACCTGTGCCGGTAATACCCTTACATACACTCAAACGGTGTAATCGCTTGTAAAATATATAAAAGTGATGATAAATTAGTCTAAATATGATTTTGTTTTTTAAACAATTTTTCAGATCATGTTCAGAGGGAGAGATGGGTTTGTTATTTACTAAATACCTGTGCGATGGATAGTGTATGTAGGGGTAAAAGCTGTGTATATACTGTATATTACACATTATGTAGCATTTATTTTGGGGCCTAAAAACTCGTAGCAATTATTTTAAGCATTTAGTGAGGGATGAGTGAAGAGATTTGAAAACAATTTATCTTATAGTTTCTCCCCTTTTTTCTTCATCTAAATCTCTCTCTCTCTCTCTCTCTCTCTCTCTCTCTCTCTCTTTGCAAAGTTAGACACTATGTATAAGACGGTACAACCCATTGACAGGATATATATGGGAGAGAGAAAGTGGGGGTTAATTGGGGTTTCAATCATGTAATTCAATCCTCACAACACATTATATACTATGTATACAGAGATAGGGTTTACCGCTGAAAGTGTTTAATAAAAAAGCAAAAATTTCAGTAAAAATAAGAAAAATTACGATTATTTCATGATTTGTGAGTATATTATGTAATAATAACTGCTATTTAACTATCATTTGGAGTTTATTTTGTTTTTTTTTTTGTAAAACAAGTTATTTTTATTTTTCAAAAATAAAACTCGTGTTAAATGTGTTATAAATATATGTTTTTAAATGATATGACTATCAAACGTTGTGTTTTTGCTTTTGATTATATAATTATATGATATTTCAATTTAAATATATTTCTCTGACTATTAATACTGGCTGTCAGTCAAGGCCTGCGAAATCTAAATCAAGATTTGGTTTTTTTGTAAAATTATTTTATTTGATTTCTATTTTGATTTTATTTTTGATGTTTTAATGTTTGAATAAAAATACGATTAAAAATCAGTGAAATGTGTGAACACTCGGGAAAAGTCCGGAGAATATTAAACAAATTCTTTCACAATCTCTCTCTCTCTCTCTCTCTCTCTAGGATATATATGGGAGAGAGAAAGTGGGGGTTAATTGGGGTTTCAATCATGTAATTCAATCCTCACAACACATTATATACTATGTATACAGAGATAGGGTTTACCGCTGAAAGTGTTTAATAAAAAAAGCAAAAATTTCAGTAAAAATAAGAAAAATTACGATTATTTCATGATTTGTGAGTATATTATGTAATAATAACTGCTATTTAACTATCATTTGGAGTTTATTTTGTTTTTTGTAAAACAAGTTATTTTTATTTTTTCAAAAATAAAACTCGTGTTAAATGTGTTATAAATATATGTTTTAAATGATATGAATATCAAACGTTGTGTTTTTGCTTTTGATTATATAATTATATGATATTTCAATTTAAATATATTTCTCTGACTATTAATACTGGCTGTCAGTCAAGGCCTGCAAAATCTAAATCAAGATTTGTTTTTTTTTGTAAAATTATTTTATTTGATTTTTATTTTGATTTGATTTTTGATGTTTTAATGTTTGAATAAAAATACGATTAAAAATCAGTGAAATGTGTGAACACTCGGGAAAAGTCCGGAGAATATTAAACAAATTCTTTCACAATCTCTCTCTCTCTCTCTCTCTCTCTAACATATTTTTATCATTTGCCTAAAAAGTCGTAAAATATCCAAAACTTTTATTATAATTCAAGGGATGGCACATGAAATTGCTTTCAGAAACACAAAAACACATTTAAACAAAATTTATAATACGATTCTTGACTTTTAATATAATATATACTTAAATGTAGATAAAGTGCGTGAATATATCCATACATATATTACCATTCAATTGCTATTTTCAATGGATATCCAGTGTTTTTTGGGAGGGGGTAGTCATACAGAATGTATCATGGTTTATTACATTGGTGAGCTCGCGCAGGTAAAATATACATCGGGGACATTTAGACTGCCCGACTCTGCCCTCCCTCTCACCCCCTCTTAAGATTAATAGAGTATTGAATGATATTTTTATGGCGTTTATATGGAAATACAATGTATACAGTAAGTGGAGTAACACATGAATATATGCCATCCCATTCTTGGCCATACATGACTGTCCCCTCTCATGTCAATGGGAAGAGATATAGTGTATAGTGTGAGTGCATTATCATGAAAATGTCATATAAATCTCTCACTTTTAAGACCACTGGCGCACCGGTAGGAGAGAGTGGATGCCGGGGCTGAGAGTGTATAGCTATGTGCAGGACATCTATTAAAGGGGCGCATATTATTCGCTCTCTCGGTGGTTGTGTAAGAGAGAGAGAGAGAGAGAGAGAGAGAGAGAGAGAGAGAGCGAGAGAGCAAAAATTTTAAGTCATTTAATAGTATAATATTTTAAAGTATTAATGAATACAACCGAAACAAAAGTGGGATTTTGTGTAACAAAAAAAGTAATATTGAAAAGTGATATAAACTCTCATTAGAGAAAGAGAGAGAGAGAGAGAGAGAGAGAGAGAGAGGCCAGATAATTGGAAATCTAATTAGAAATACCTTAAACCAAGTGCTAATAAAAAGGATTTAAAATAATTAGAGATACCCCACAATCCCATCGCATACTAAGCCTGTATTTCTGGTGATAACAGTTAACAGAGAGCGCCGGTAGTAATGATCCGACAGATACTATAAGATATAATAGTCTTATTTATATCACTATAAAGCGATAGTAAACTCTTTTTTATCAAATTTATTATATTTTAACTTTTTTGTGGTGAGAAAAACGCTGGCACTCGGTGTCGGGATATGTATAGTGAGGGGTCTTTCCCGGTATGGGTGGTGTAGTGGTTAGACAGCCCTTTCACTCATTGTATAATAACTATACATAATTTTTTGTATGTGTTTTGAATAGATATCCACTTTTTAGTCTAAACTTTTCTTTTGTAAATAAGTTAGAATCCATTAAAAAAAACCTTTGGCTTTAAATGTTTGGCCACTATTTTGTCGTAAAAAAGTTTAACCAAAAAGTTTTAATTCTTGCGGTTATTTCCAGTGAAATGTGTTAAAGGGGTTCACATATGTTGCCCATCAAACTGTCCCTTTTATCATTTAATTTAATATATTTATGTATGTTTTTGCAAATAAATTTGAGACCACTTTTGTTGCCCTTCCCCTGAATCTCTCTCACTCTCTCTCTCTCTCTCTCTCAAGTGTGAGAAAATCCAATACTTTATCCAAACCATTGCAAAACGAAAAGTATATTCAAAATATAATTTTCACAGATATTTCATAGTTTTTAATGAAGAGAATATCTATTAATAACCTGTTTTTGTTGTCTACTTATAAATAAAATATTTTTTATTTGTTATTAAATTTCTATAAATTCTGTCGTTTTTATTATTTTTTGATATATGTTTTGTCACAAAATACATATAAAACTGCGAGAAATTTGAGTCCAAACTAATAAATTCAGAAAATAATAAACTATTTCTTGATTTTTAATATGAATTTCTTACGAAACAAATATAAATTATATGACATTTCTTTCGTTTTAATTTCTCTGTGAATTGTGTATATATTTTATGGTCTATTTTTGGACACATTCTTTGCGCAGAGATTTGGTTTCAATTTATATTAATATCAAAAATATATCAAACATTTTATGTGCAAAAAATGATGTATGATATGAAAAAATTAGCGATTTATTTAAACTATTAAATAAATTCACTTTAAAATTGTATATAAGTTTAATTAAAAATTTTCTTTCGGACTTTGATTGTCGCCTGAAATTGCAGACAAAACTTATGGAAATTATCATTTGATTTCTTATACATTAAGTCTAATGTATTGCTATTTATATACATTTTATATACAATTTATTTCTAGTGATTACAACATCGAAATCATTTTTCCCATGACTTCAGTATTTTTGTTGATTAAAATTAATTAAATTTAATTAATTTGTTTCAAAAACACTAAATAAATATAAAAATGCATTCAATTATCTCTCCATTAGTCTCCATAAGAAAGTTAAGGGAAAAACAGACTTTAAACCAATAATTCAAACACAAAAATATCATTAATTTATTTAATACATTGATATTAAACGCCGAGAGAGAGAGAGAGAGAGAGGGAGAGAGAGAGAGAGAGAGAGAGACTTAGGATATTCATCACTGTCTCCATCACTTCGCGATGAAGTGCTCACAGACTCCGATGGTATGCACAGTATATGGGATCCCAAACCAACCACAACTACAACAACACACATACAAAACAAACTACACTTTTAGTTTGCATGCGATGTCATGTTTTACCATAATGTAAGACCTCATCACTTGTAGCTCTCATCCAATTATCATAATATGTAAGGACTGGTACAACTACAACAACACACATACAAAACAAACTACACTTTTAGTTTGCATGCGATGTCATGTTTTACCATAATGTAAGACCTCATCACTTGTAGCTCTCATCCAATTATCATAATATGTAAGGACTGGTGGCTCTCATCAATCAAATCCAATGACCCCAACCCTCCGTTAAATGCTTTATGTAAGTTGTTATGTAATGTACAGTATATACAGTGCATATCCAGTGTAGATCTGTACTTGTTTTACATTCATTCATTTATATACCTTGTTATTTAATAAAGCACTAAATACTGTTGACAATCACTTGTCTCGTTATATTAGCCAAACGGTGGGCACAGGTATGGGGTATAGTAGTAGTCCATGTCTATCATAAATAGCCTACCGATTATTTAAAGACCATTTAATTTACCTTTTTACATGTCAATTGTTTATACAATTAATAACTAGGTGCATTAAAAGCTCCGTCTATCCCACCAACATTAATTTATATCAAATTTATATTAAAAGTCAGTCATGTTTTTTGAAGCCACTGATTAGTCTATCAAAAAATATTTTGTTTAAACATTTGTATTGATATAATGTATAAATCAATGCCTAATTTTAAAGCTATTTATGATTAGCTATTTTTTGTGGTGAAAAATCTTTTGTTGTGTTAATTAGATTTTCAATCCAATGAATGGTATTTTTTGTTTGAAAATTTATATTTATATATAATACTAACAAAATAACTATTTTTTGATGATTATATACAGCGACGGGCTATTCATCGGCGGATTTGTTGATCGATTATAATAAATGAGCCGTTTTTTGGGCTAAAAACACATAAATTTTCTCATGAGATATACGGAGAAAATGTAATTATATTTAATAAAGCACTAAATACTGTTGACAATCACTTGTCTCGTTATATTAGCCAAACGGTGGGCACAGGTATGGGGTATAGTAGTAGTCCATGTCTATCATAAATAGCCTACCGATTATTTAAAGACAATTTAATTTACCTTTTTACATGTCAATTGTTTATATAATTAATAACTAGGCGCATTTGAAAGCTCTGGCTATCCCACCAACATTAATTTATATCAAATTTATATTAAAAGTCAATCATGTTTTTTGAAGCCACTGATTAGTCCATCAAAAAATATTTTGTATTTAAACATTTGTATTGATATAATGTATAAATCAATGCCTTATTTTAACGGTGTATTTATGATTAGCTATTTTTTTGTGGTGAAAAATCTTTTGTTGTGTTAATTAGATTTTCAATCCAATGAATGGTATTTTTTGTTTGAAAATTTATATTTATATATAACACTAACAAAATAACTATTTATTTGATGATTATATACAGCGACGGGCTATTCATCGGCGGATTTGTTGATCGATTATAATAAATGAGCCGTTTTTTGGGCTAAAAACACATAAATTTTCTCATGAGATATACGGAGAAAATGTAATTATTATTATCTAAATATACCGGAGATTTAAATGAAATTTATGTTAATATCATATATGCTATGCTCTCTATACCGGTTGGAGAGAGAGAGAGAGAGAGAGAGAGAGAGAGAGAGATTATAATGGCATCACTTTTTTATGGACAAAACTTTTTTTTTATAGTTTTATAGATAAGTATAATATTAATAGTTATGAGAGAGAGAGAGAGAGAGAGAGAGAGAGCTCGTTGTTAATAAGCTCTAAAGTATTTTGTATGAAAAAATCCTGATATAAAAGTGAAAATCATTTAAAAATGCAAACAATTAGTGAAATAGAGTCAGCGATGGGACAGAAAAGTCACATCATTTCACTTACAAACACATGCCATGAATTCGTAATGATATCTCTTTTTATAATTAATAAAATATACATTTCATATATAAAGCAGTGATAAATATACCTCATTATTGAGTGCATAGATTTGTGAAAGAAATTTTCGGGTAAACATTGCATAACAAATAATATATAGAAATATACAAAAACAAAGTTTGGTAACATTTTCAGTGAATTATATACAGGGGTTCACTGAATATATATATAGATTTGGGTTTACTTTTAACGATTATATAATAAATCTATGTGTTTATTAAAATCTACTGAATATATAAGAAAATCCTTAGATTTTAATGTTTTATTTGGGAATATTTTATTCACATTTTGTGTGGCTTTTAGTGAATATAAAAATAAATATAAATACCAAACGAGAGGCCCATTGAAGTGAATGCATATAAATATATTTATATTAGAAAAACGCTTTTTATGTTTTCTGAAGAGAGAGAGAGAGAGAGAGAGAGAGAGAGAGAATGAATAAGTATTTTTGTGGGTAAAATACTATGATATCCGTAATACATAACATACAATACCTAATCGTTTTGATCTATACTTTATTTAGTGGTTTGTATTTTTCGGGGGCTAACAAAAAAAGTCGTATATTTAATGTGTTGGCATTGAGACTATATTTATATATATAAAGTCTGTTTAAAATAAATCAATTGAGAGTTTAATTAACATTTTTACCTTCATTTTACAATAACATCACTACCACTGCCCGTCCCCTACCATACCATACCCTCAGTGCCCCTCAAAACCCTCGGACCCATACCTGAGAGAGAGAGAGAGAGAGAGAGAGAGAGAGAGAGAAATAGTTGTCACACAATTTTTGTGAGCATTTTATTTGAATTTTAATCACAAAATTTTTTTGGTCCGAATTTTAATGAGAGGTTCAGTAGTTTTTTATTTCAATAGTCGTTATTATAATGGCTTTTAAAATGCAATAGTTTTTCGGGCAAATAGTGTAAGGATTTTCTACTAACGAAAAAATGTATATTTATTTCACTAATTATTGCCAAATACCTCTCTCGCAGTCTCTCTCTCTCTCTCTCTCTCTCTCTCTCTCTCTCAAGTGCTAATAAAAAGGATTTAAAATAATTAGAGATACCCCACAATCCCATCGCATACTAAGCCTGTATTTCTGGTGATAACAGTTAACAGAGAGCGCCGGTAGTAATGATCCGACAGATACTATACCTACAGATATAATAGTCTTATTTATATCACTATAAAGCGATAGTAAACTCTTTTTTATCAAATTTATTATATTTTAACTTTTTTTGGTGAGAAAAACGCTGGCACTCGGAGTCGGGATATGTATAGTGAGGGGTCTTTCCCGGTATGGGTGGTGTAGTGGTTGGACAGTACTTTCACTCATTGTATAATAACTATACATAATTTTTTGTATGTGTTTTGAATAGATATCCACTTTTTAGGCTAAACTTTTCTTTTGTAAATAAGTTAAAATCCATTAAAAAAAACTTTTGGCTTTAAATGTTTGGCCACTATTTTGTCGTAAAAAAGTTTAACCAAAAGATTTAATTCTTGCGGTTATTTCCAGTGAAATGTGTTAAAGGGGTTCACATATATTGCCCATCAAACTGTCCCTTTTATCATTTGATTGAATATATTTATGTATGTTTTTGCAAATAAATTTGAGTCCACTTTTGTTGCCCTTCCCCTGAAAATCTCTCTCTCTCTCTCTCTCTCTCTCTCTCTCTCTCTCTTTAGATTTCAGATTTTATTTCACATTTCATTTGAATGTCAGATAAAAATGCTGTGAATTATCACTGAAGTTAAAATGTGAATAAATTTATTTGCATCTCTCTCTCTCTCTCTCAAGTGTGAGAAAAATCCAATATTTTATCCAAACCATTGCGAAACGAAAAGTATATTCAAAATATAATTTTCACAGATATTTCATAGTTTTTAATGACGAGAAATATCTGTTAATAACCTGTTTTTGTTGTCGACTTAAAAATAAAATATTTTTTATTTGTTATTAAATTTCTATAAATTCTGTCGTTTTTATTATTTTTTGATATATATTTTGTCACAAAATACATATAAAACTGCGAGAAATTTGAGTCCAAACTAATAAATTCAGAAAATAATAAACTATTTCTCGACTTTTTATATGAATTTCTTACGAAACAAATATAAATTATATGACATTATTTCGTTTGGGTTTTAATTTCTCTATGAATTGTGTATATATTTTATGGTCTATTTTTGGACACATTCTTTGTGCAGAGATTTGGTTTCAATTTAATATAAATATCAAAAATATATCAAACATTTTATGTGCAAAAAATGATGTATGATATGAAAAAATTTGCTTTTTATTTAAACTATTAAATAAATTCAATTTAAAATTGTATATAATTTTAATTAAAAAATTTATTTCGGACTTTGATTGTCGCCTGAAATCGCACACAAAACTTATGGAAATTATCATTTAATTTCTTATACATTAAGTCTAATGTATTGCTATTTATATACATTTTATATACAATTTATTTCTAGTGATTACAACATCGAAATCATTTTTCCCATGACTTCAGTATTTTTGTTGATTAAAATTAATTAAATTTAATTAATTTGTTTCAAAAACACTAAATGAATATAAAAATGCATTCAATTATCTCTCCATTAGTCTCCATAAGAAAGTTAAAGAAAAAACAGACTTTAAACCAATAATTCAAACACAAAAATATCATTAATTTATTTAATACATTGATATCAAACGCTATGCCGAGAGAGAGAGAGAGAGAGAGAGAGAGACTTAGTGTATTCATCACTGTCTCCATCACTTCTCGATGAAGTGCTCACAGACTCTGATGGTATGCACAGTATATGGGATCCCAAACCAACAACAACTACAACAACACACATACAAAACAAACTACACTTTTAGTTTGCATGCGATGTCATGTTTTACCATAATGTAAGACCTCATCACTTGTAGCTCTCATCCAATTATCATAATATGTAAGGACTGG
>CAJPIZ010001784.1:2578-13552 GCA_905368565.1 Medioppia subpectinata | reverse complement strand
GGAGAGAGAGAGAGAGAGACTGAGAGAGAGAGAGAGAGAGAGAGAGAGTAAGAGAGAGAGAGAGAGAGAGAGAGAGACTTTGAGTAGTAAACAGCATTAGTGAATGAGGTGTTAATTGGTGTATCAAACCTGTGCGGCGGGTAATAAATATGCGTCGCGTGATTTGCCAATCAACTCATCGACATCGTCCACATTGTCCAATAGAAATGGTTTGATCATGATCAATTTGCCCACACGTTTGGACCACTTTTTCCCGATTGTCATTTTGAGTCGATTCGACCACTTCTTCCTCTTTTCCGCCCTATAAGACAAAAGCATCCGAAGTCTGGCCAACAAAATGGCAAATATCTCGTCAATATTGGGCGCCACCAGACCTTTACCCGCGAAGTCAACCAACTCTGTGGTGACCACTCGTATGCGGGCCTTAGTGTCCGTCTCTTTCTTCAAATCGCGTACAATTTTATCCCTAATACTGTCCGGCATTTCTCTGAACAATATATTCATCGAAAAGGCCAACAAATCTTCTTCTGAAAGCTGATCCCCAATTAATCTCTCGTCGGACAAGACATCAATAATCACCGCTTTGTCTGCCATTCCTTTGAGCAACAATTTGCTGCAAGTGATGGCACCGTCTAAATAGCCGACCACATCGTAACCATCATTTGGTTCGAGTTGTCTCAACAGTTTAATAAAGTACTGATTCAGCTCTTTGATCGTGGTTATTTTGGACATTTCTCGGGTCCAATTGAGCCCTACTACTGGCCGATTGATCGTTTGTGCCAACTGCTCAAACATGGTGAAATTCAACAAAATAGTTGGCATTAAATATACGGCTCGACCGGTGGTCACGGCGTTTAGACGGATGTGGGTTTCGGTGGGAATTACAAATTTCTGTTTTAACAAATTTGCCCTGGTTTGTTTCAATTCGTCCAGGTGCTTTTTTACATTGCCAATATTGCCCACCTCGTAGTCCTTTAACATACCGATGGTTATACTCTTGACGTGATTTGTCGATATTTTTATAGTCCACTCCCTCTCCAACTCCTGTTGCAACTCCACGGCAAACATCGACTCGAGCCCTATCTCGCCGAGAGTCAAGTGATTGGGCGTCACCTCCGGGTCGATACCCAACGCGCGCCACAACTCTGCGATCAAACGTGACTTTTTACTGCCCGACTCTTTGGCACTCATATCCACTTTAATCTATAAAATTGTGTAAATATTGTAAAATTGTTTTAAAATTTAATATCAAACATACATGAGATGTGACGACCGGTTGTTTGATTGATAAAAGTTTGTCCAAAACATCGCAACACGAGTTTATTCTCTGCTTTTTCATTATTGTAAACGCCAACAACTGATCCGTCCCTTCAAACACTCCCACATCACCGATGGGTCCGTATTGTATGGCGAGTCCGTGCAGACCATCTCTACGTCTCTCTTCACATATACGCTCACACATGGAGTTCCCGAAAGCATAGTTTGATTGCCCGGCGTTTCCTTTACCACAAGCTATGGACGAAAACATTACGAAATAATCTAACTTATAGTCCAATTGTCGGGTCAGTTGATCCAGATTTGCAAAGATCTTGTGTTTTGTATCAATAGATGCGCAAAACTTGTCAAACGTTAATTTTTCTATCAAACAGTTATTCAATTCTATCGCCAAATGAAATACCCCTCCAATGGGTCCCAACTTTTTCGCCTCATTTAGCAATTGTTTTGTGCCTTCAATTGTAAACCCATTGGCAGTCGAGACAATCCATTGGCACTCAAAGAGTTTCATTTTTTGGTAAAAAATTTTGAAACGATTGAAAACGCATTTCTGATAATCAGTCTTAAGGCCCGACCGGGAGGTGACCACAAACTTTCGGGCGCCGAAGTATTGCATCCATGGAATCAATTCCAGACCAAAACCACCCAAACCTCCGGTTATTATATAGACTTTGTTTGGATCGAAGAATGTCTTAATCATTACATTCATATTTACGGCCGGTTTTATCGCTTTCAATGACCGCCTATCCATCTCTTCGTCTCTCATTTTAATGATTACTTTTCCCATATGTTTACCGGTTGTCATATAACGGAACGCTTTGTCCGTATCCTTGGCCTCAAACAATGTATAGTTAATTGGTTTAACGCAACCATTCGTACAGTTCTTGTGAACCCAATTGTAAAAATTCGGGAAAAAATCCATTTCATCCATAATAACGATATCGATAACAATACCGATAAATTGAATATTGCGCACAAAATCAAACATGCCTATTTGCTTGTTTTGAAACATGTCGTATCGACCGATCTCCACAAAGCGACCGCTATTGGCCACACACTCGTACGACGCGTCCAACTTCTCGCCCGCCAATGAATTCAACACAATATCCACACCCTTTCCAGCCGTCAGTTTCAACACTTGACTCTTGAATACAATATCTCTTGAGTTAAAGATCCGATTCTCCGGTATATTGTATTCATTTATCAAAAACTGTTTCTTCTCTTCCGTCCCAACCGTCGCATAGATATCGCAGTCGTAATGCTTACACATATTGATGGCCGCCTGACCCACACCTCCCGCCGCAGAGTGTATTAATATACTTTCACCTGTCAATTGAAAATAACATTAATACATCAGCTGTTGGTCTAGTGATAAAACACTAGAGTGAGTAAAGTTAAGTCATAAAGTCCCTAGTCTGATAAAATTTAATAGAAATTTTGTAAGCAAACAATACAGTATACAGTATATAATGTAACTTCGCTTATGCCGGACATAATGTATAGTGTTTACTGTATTGTTTGCCTACAAAGTTTTTTCAGTAACCATAGTCACCCCGATCTTAGTATAGAGAGTACTCTTCAAGTTTAGGGCAATTAAGGCTATCAGTAATTTTTCAAAGTTTGCCGACTCATAATCTAGTTAATATGGACGCTAGATGGCTAACATATTTACGTATATTTATCTATTTGTTAATTAATATTTTGTAAAATGTTATTTGTTAATTATTAAAAGCATTTGAAACCAAATTATAATACTTGTGTACAATTAAAAAGTAGTGTAATTTTTTTCTCAGATTATGGTATAAAATCACAATTCAAATTACAATTGTAAGTAGTGTAAAATTATGTGATTATAAAACAAACCTCGTTTAAGATTAGCCCGTTTGATGAGAGCGTAATACAGTGTGCTATATGTGCTCAATATAGTGGTCGCCTCTGCCATCGACCAGTGCTCGGGAACTGTAGTCATGCTATGAATGCTGGCGTTCAATGATGTGGCAAAAGTACGGCCCATATCCATACCCATCACCCGTTCCCCGGTATCCACGCGACGGCCCACGTATTCACAGCCCAACACACAATCGGTAAACAGCTGTTCCGGACCGGCAAGTATACGACCTAAAAAATACAAATTTAGTTATCGAATTAAATTGTGTACAAATTAATAAATTAACTTATTATATAAAATATAGCAATATATTTGATTACCTGAAGCGATCATAACGTCGTGAAATGAAATGCCCGAACAGTATATCTCAATATGTTTGAATAACAATTAAAAATACAATTAAATACTATTGTGACTAATGATTAATGAATGACAAACAACAATTAAAAGTTTCAAACAGTAATTAGAGTACTATAACGTCGGAATCTCAATATGAAAGTAGGGTTGATTTTGAAGCTTTACTAACTCCACAACAGAATCTGAAGAGAAACTCTTGAGATTTTTATGGTAATACCGAGTTTTTGACAATAAATTAATTTTCATAAAAATGGATAGTAGAACATATGTAGAACACATTTGAGGGATAAAAAAAACATTTAAAAATTTTTAAAATTTTAAAAATTTGATTTAGGATAATATTTTTTTTAATATTTTGCCTTTGTATTATATTCTTTCATCATGATAAAAATTAAATTAAAATATGGCCACTTTGTTAAAACTTAAGACAACTCCTTTAGTTATCGAATTAAATTGTGTACAAATTAATAAATTAACTTATTATATAAAATATAGCAATATATTTGATTACCTGAAGCGATCATAACGTCGTGAAATGAAATGCCCGAACAGTATATCTCAACCCGAGTTTTGGGCATTTCTTTGTTATTTGCATTCCAATACTTTTTAATTTCGGGTAATTTCCGGGAATCATACCATTGAATACCCGCTAAATCTCTTGTTGTGCCGGAGTTTAGATAATAATCATTTGAAACACATTTATCAAAATCATTGGGAAGTTTTAAGTGTCTATAAGTTCCCAGTTTTCCCCCTTTGATAACATTAGCGACCAAATCGTTGGCCAATATATCAGAATAGGGTTTAGTATTGAAGTCAATGTCTGTCACACTATTGGTGTCCATATGGAAGATATACCGGAAGTTCTCTCCGCCCGGTTCTAAACGCAAACAATTCATTAAACCAATGATACCATTAATACACGAGTCATTTGCCACAAGCCATACGTTATCCGTTTTATTGTCCGCTTCTTTAGCGGCGATCAGTTTTTCCTGCAATACTTCAAACCATTGATTATAATCACCAGTTATTTTGATAACATTGCGTTTTTCAGGTGTTATAGGTTTGTCGATGATTTTTCTAAACATTAGGCATTGAGTACCGATTGTATCGCTTTTTGCTGCGATTAAATTAAATCCAGTTTTAGTGGCAATCGATACAAACTTTTTGATTCTTAAATCCAATTCATTATTACTGGAAATTGTGTTTCCCGTCAAAGACATGAACGCAATCTCCGGTTCCGTAAACTTATACCGAAATACCGATAATAGGAATCCATTGCTGTTTATGGAGTCAAACAAGTCTTGTGTGAATTTATTCAAATCCATTTCCCATAAGTCTTGTGAGTCTCTCATTATAACCAAATGCGAGGGTTTTAATGGTATGTCATCTTTAAGTTGCCATTCAGTAGCTCTTTCTCTATACAATTCATTCACCGATTGTTTACTTTTAACAATTAGTTTGTAATCGACTTCAAAGGGAAATAGACGAAAATTTGTGACAATCTGTTCCACATCTTTGGCAATAAAACTGTTACTCATATTAATTTCAGTGATATTTATATCACTATTTGTTACATAGTTTTCGCAAACAATATCCACCAACGATCTGATCATACGTTCATTCTTCTGGATCTGATTCACCAAATCTTTACTCAAATCGTATTCACTATTTGTTTGCATTTCATCCAAAATGTTTGCCCCATCTCTACCGTTCAATTGATTACGATTTTTATCGACAACTTCTGCCAATAATTTATCAAATGTGCGAAACATAACATGATTTTCAGTGCTTCCGCTCCGCAATTCTTGCAGCACTTCTTCAGTGATTTGTTGATAATTAAAATCGCATTTCATTTCTTTAACACACAATTGCTTTACTTTCGCTGCCATTGACTTACAAACCTATGATTTAGTCATTATATCATTAGTTATATATAAAATTTATATAATTGAAAATTTTAAAATTACCTCTAAATACTTGGACACAGCGGCCGATTGGCAGTCATTGATGGCGTAATTATCATCGTTGGCGCAAAACTCGGCCGAATCCAAGACCAGACCAGTGGTGTCCGTACGGCGGGGAACGGGTAATACGACCACCTCTTCGAGTTCAACGCCGGGCGAAACCAATTGTTTTGTATCCAAATTGTAATAAAACGGTATTCGCGACGAGTATTGGGCGAAGCGTTCGTTAAATCGGACTCTTTCTCTCTCCATAACCGCCGCGACTGCGCTCTGTTCGTCGGATACTTTGCCGCCGACCGCGCCGTCCATATCTAAGTTCAATTGAACGCTGTCGTCGGCGCCGTCGCCCCCACCGGTCGTCACCTCTTTTTGACTCCTGTGTCGTTTCAAAGCGTCAAACATAAGGCGCGGGTCGAGCCGTAACTTGCGGATCAGCACCGGTAACAGCATTTTGCGAAAGGGCACCGATAGGGCGCGCGATTGCAGCAACGCATCCATATAAGTGACGAACCGTCCGTCCCATTCGCACTCACCGTAGAACTCGTTGAAGTCATTTGTGCCCACTTTGTGGAGCCGTTGAAACGCCGGCCCGTAGTCTAAGCCCATAATTCCCAACTCTTTGTATATGTCGTGCCTCTCAACCGAGTACTGGCTCTCAGATAGTTTGCACTCATTTTCGTAGAGCAAGTGCTGCGCTATTAGCACGTCATCGCCCGGCGCACGCATTTTGCCCGACACGCATGCGTTTTCGTTCTCGTATATTGTAAACTCACCTACATTTGATTGATTTTATTAAATCAGCATATTTAACTATAATTAGACAATTATATTTAAAAATTATATTATACTAAAACTTTACAATATATCTAACCTGTTAATGGAAGATATTTCACTGTAAGAACAGTGTTTTGGTCCAGGGTTAAAAATGTGGCCCTTTTTAATTGAACATTCTCAAATATAACTGGTACGCTGTACCAAAGTTTGCCCATATCGGCCGCCAGTTTACGCCAGGCTAACATTAAATAGCCGGTGGCCGGGAATATAGGATTGCCGTCTACGGAGTGGTCCAAATAAAACTCGTCCTCTTTTGTGCCACAATTGACGACAACATTCATGTCAGCGGCTCTTCCCCGACACCAGCGCTCCGGATATATACGGCGCGGAATGACTAAACTGTGATCCCATTTGATCAACGAGTTAATCGACTGCGTATTCCTGGCCACCGGCCACTCACACCGCGGGTACAGCTTATTCGGTGACAGATTAACGCCCAACTCGTACAGAGTGGCCAAACCGGACAAAAATAAATCCATATTCTTGTCGTTGGAATCCTTTTTAATGAGCGACACATAAGAGCACTCATTGAGTGTTTCGGTTATTATTTTGCCAAACAGTGAATGCGGGCCCAACTCTAGGACAATGGCGTCGGCCGGCAGTTGTCTAATGCGGTCGTAAAACATGACGGGGTTAACGAAATTGTAAGCAAAATACTCGCCCGACGCGTAACGCAGGGCCTCCTCTGTCGGGTCGGCGCTCATGAGTGAAGTGGACAACCATTTCTTGGAGCGCGGCTTTGGATGCGGTATATGTTTATTGATGGCGTCGATCAACGGTTGGGCAGCGGTTTGGATGTATTTTGAATGATAGGGAATATTATTGCTCTCTAATTGGCGGACAAATATTTTTTTGTCGGCCAATACTTTAATCGTTTCCTTCATCTCTTTTTCCAGGCCTTTAAAGTATGAAATTATGTATTTATTTATCATTTAATTAATTATAAAGTACTAGATAATTCCCAGTACCCCGGCTTCCCCGCTTTGAAAATATAATAAATTATTTGCAAAACTAAAATAAAATTAGAAATAAAATTCATAAATTTGTGACTCAATGTGAAAATGTTTTGCTCAGTGAACATAACTTTTATGTCTATTAATGTTTTTAACTTTTATCAGTTTATGAATAATCTCATCAACTATTTTACGTTTGAAAAAGTGTTATAATTTTAGTTATAGTGATTTACCGGATATAACGACACTATCCTTAGCGTTATTACAGGCGATGTAAACACCGTTTGGACACAACTTCTGGGCCTCAGACTTGGGTAACCCCACGACAGCCATCAGTCCTTTGGGTATAGTTTTGTTATTTTCGGTGACTATTCCTCGGATGGATGTGACGACCATTGCTTCCCTTGTGGTGAGACACCCGTCAGCGTAAGCACAGGCTATCTCTCCAAACGAGTGGCCAATTATACCGTCGGGTGTGATGTCCAGCGCTTTCATCACTTCAAACAACGCTATCTCTATAGCAGTCGTCGAACAGAACTTTGCGGTCATTGAAGCCATGGATGCCTTGTCTTCGGATAATAACATTGTTTTCAAATCNGACCATTGCTTCCCTTGTGGTGAGACACCCGTCAGCGTAAGCACAGGCTATCTCTCCAAACGAGTGGCCAATTATACCGTCGGGTGTGATGTCCAGCGCTTTCATCACTTCAAACAACGCTATCTCTATAGCAGTCGTCGAACAGAACTTTGCGGTCATTGAAGCCATGGATGCCTTGTCTTCGGATAATAACATTGTTTTCAAATCGATTCCGAATTCGTGTAGTATTTGATGGCATTCTTCCACTTTATCGGCGAATATCTTGATTTTCATCAAAGCCTTAGCCATTGCCGGCCACTGACCGCCCAAACCCGGGAACAGTAGCCATAGGGGTCGAGCACTCTTCCCTTTTAGAAACCCAATTTGCTGTCTCTTGTATTCGTAATTAATATTATTACTACTTTCCGACACCTTTGTTATCATAAGTGAACCTAGTTAGAATTAATGAATTAAATTATTTAAATAATAAACCTTATAATTAATACAATTAATTCCTACCCCTGAATGGCATTCCCGATGAGTTAACATTAGGCGTGTATTTCATAGTTTGGGCCAAAAGTGCCAAAAAGTCATTCGTCACTCTCTTTGGGTTGTTTTGTATGAAATCCATCACATATTTGACCGCATCTTCAGTTCGGCCGCAAATGTTGACAATAGACCCTTAGCAAAGGCGTTAACTCAGTCCATCACTGGTTCCCAACTTATGGTTGGGTTCGAGCAATACGTGTGCGTTCGCACCGCCGATACCAAAATTGCTCACTGCGGCCAACCCTAGCATAACAGGCATACAAAATTATTTATTAAAATAGATATTATCTGATCACGTTAACATTTGTATATTTTATTTGCCAATAATCTTAAGTTGCTAATACATAGATGTATTGAAATCAAACCTGGTTTGTATGGCGTCGACTCCACAATAGGTTTTATAGGCGGACAATAGGGAAGGCATTCATCCTTCAGTTGTTTCATATTAAGGTTGGGAGGAATGCACTCATTCTCGTATACAATACACACTTTAATGAGTGCCGCCATCCCTGAACCGGCCTCCGAATGACCGATGTTACTCTTCAACGCCCCCAAAAGCAGGGGTTGGGTACGTCCCGGAGCCTTAACGTAGGCATTATATATGGCCTTTATTTCCTGCGGATCGCCCGCCTATTTATAACAATTTTTTATTAAACAATTGATTGCATTAAAGTTTCAAAAAAATATAGTGTAATAATAATTATAAATTAATAAATTTCTAAATTTTACCTTGGTGCCGGTACAGTGAGCTTCGAAATAGGTGAGGTCAAGCGGATTGACATTGACTTCGTTGTAAGTGTCAATCATGAGCTCTTCCTGTGCGTCGGCCGATGGGAAGAACATACCGCTCGTCTTATTGCCATCGATGTTCATTTTAGCGTTGACCATGGTCGCATAAACACGTCGAGCATTGCACCGGCGCTGTAGGAAAGCACAGCACACGGCCTCGCCTTTGATGAAGCCGTCGGCGTTCTGGTCGANGTTGACCATGGTCGCATAAACACGTCGAGCATTGCACCGGCGCTGTAGGAAAGCACAGCACACGGCCTCGCCTTTGATGAAGCCGTCGGCGTTCTGGTCGAGGACTGCGGCCACACCTCTGGGCGAACACAGACCCGACTCCTGTTGGAACTGCAGTACGAATGGCTCGAACAGCATATGAGTGCCGCAAACGATCGCCGTATCGATGTTTCCTATTGTTTAACATATGGTAAACATTAAATGCATTTTAACCGCAATTCTTCGTAAAATATTGTGCTTTATTTTTAGTGATTCGTCGCATACCGAGTCTCATATCATTCATAGCCAGAGTAGTGGCCGATAGACTGGCCGAACAGGCGGTGTCCACCAGCAGTGACGGGCCCTTGAAATCAAACACAAATGATATACGACTGGCGTAAAGGGATTTCAAATTGGAGAAAGTCTGCATGGTCGCTCTCTGCAAACTTTGCTTCATATCGGGCTGAATTTCGTCGGGATAGCCTTCAGCCATGGGATATATGGATACTCCAACGTATACACCAGTCTTACCACCACGTAGTGATTGCGGACTTACACCTGCATGAATTTGTATAATTATTAATTTTGTACTGAGATTCAAAGGACCGATCTCTAGGGAGGAGGGGGAAGATTTTGGGAAATATAAACTTTCTCAAAAGTGTCTAACATTATAATATAATTGTGTAATTATTAATAGTTTGTTTGTAGTTTATAAAAATTTAATCTAAAATTAAACCAGGCAAAAATTAGAATTGGAAATAAACAGGGCTACAGTAACATCCGTCCTACATGTGTTTACATACAACGTACACACCGTATAAAATGACATAACTTTACATATAATACTATGTCAAATATATTTTTAAAGTGATTTTTTTATAACCATAGTTAATGTTATCTAACCGTCCAATAAAATCCGATCGCGCCGTTTTTGTAATTACTCCTAAACGGAATGAGCTAGATCAAATCTGTAAACTGTAAAATGATGGTCCACATATCTAGTTTTTTATGACAAAAAATTATTGAAATCACGTGATCAGAACATAAAAATTTTTGGGTCATTTCGAAATGGCATGGTTTTAGCCCAGTTGAAAGGGGGGTCGAAAGGGGGCGGGTATGCTATTCGGTAGAGGAGATGTCAAAGTATATGATAGCAAAGTTTGATTAAGATTAGTCAATCCATCTACGGGAAATTGTCAATTTTATTAACATTAGGTCTATGGGGAAAAATGGTTCTGAAGTCGACCTTTTATAACAACAAAAATGTAGTATAAAAAGGTCAAAATTCGGCTATTTTTGCCCAAATATTGTGTCAAATTTCTTGAATATTTTGTTCGCTACGAAAGAATAGTTATCCAATGTTTATGAAACTTTGCTATCATATACTTTGACATCTCCTCTACCGAATAGCATACCCGCCCCCTTTCGACCCCCCTTTCAACTGGGCTAAAACCATGCCATTTCGAAATGACCCAAAAATTTTTATGTTCTGATCACGTGATTTCAATAATTTTTTGTCATAAAAAACTAGATATGTGGACCATCATTTTACAGTTTACAGATTTGGTCTAGCTCATT
>CAJPIZ010001783.1:0-15481 GCA_905368565.1 Medioppia subpectinata | reverse complement strand
ACAGAAGATAAATAACTGAATTATAATGAAATACATGTTTCAATGAAATATCTTTTTTATTTATCATATTATACTTTATTGAAGTCAAGATTTTATATACAAGATATATATTACGAAATGTATTTACGAAATCACGATTCTGTATATGAATGTGAAGATATGTTTTGCACGTTATAAACAGTAATAATAATAATATATTTGGCTTTATTAATGGGTTAGAAAATAAATTTGGTAAAAATGAAAGCTACAGAATGTACAGAATTGTGACCACATTCTTAACTTTAAATAATCAAGAAAAACTTTAAAAGAAAATGTCATCATGATATAATATTTTGTTATTATTTTTAAATAAAATATTAAAGTATATGAATGTATACATTATAAGAAGCAAAAATAATATCAAGTACAAATTTCCAAAATTTCATGCTAGTCTATAAAATCATTGCTCAAAAGTATGTCTCACCAAATAACTAGAATTTTAAGGCAATTTATTGTCACAAAGCCTTGTTTAGAGACCAATATATACAGGAATATAACGGAATGACAACAAAAATTCCGATTCAAACTCTTCTTAACAACTTTTTGTTGTATTTATTTCTATAGAATTTCTTGCTTTACTTTAAGCCATTCACACAAAAGATGATTATTATTATACGAAACGAATATTTGGATGCGTTTCTCAAAAGTTATGTTACGAAAGGTAGGAATGGGAGGTCAGAATCGGTCTTAAATTACAAGAATTGACACAAAATTCTTTATATTCTGCGCTGAGTTTGAGTCAAACATTATTTTTTATTTTCACTCTATTTTGTGTTGAAATTCTATGAAAAAAGTGAGTGAAATATCATTAAATAAATTTCAAAAAAGAAGAAAAAAATACCGAAGAAAGAAGATTCGCTGCGAACCAAGTCTGCAATGAATTAAACTTTTAGACAACAAACAGACAGAAAAACACATTTTATTAATGATTTGAAGAAGAGTTTGTAGTTTTTGGTCACAAGAATAAAATTCCTATTTTATGGAAATATATTTCTCCGCAATATTTGTTCATTACATTTGGAGATTCACATCAAAAGATATCTCAATCCAAAGATCATTATATATTTTTTGATTTGTTTTAAGTACAAGAAATCAAAATTCGCAATCATTTGCCATCAAAATAACAAAACATAAAAATTATATTATGAAAAAAAGTCTAAATTCTTTTAAAATGTCTCACATTTCAATTGTGGCCTTAATTTACATTTTTCCTTCAAATTTAATACAGAATAGAGTGAAAGGAAAAGTAAAATACTTTATTTTGTTATGATATTCAATTGAATTTTGATGCCGTTTTTGTGATGCCGTTGTGTGTTATGGTGTGGTCTGAAAGGACCGGTAAAATATTCCGCCCATCGATTCAATCATATATTTCGTGAAGAAAATAGTAATTCGTTTTCTTCTATTTTTCGGATAGAATTCCTGCAGAATATTGTTGTTATAACAGAAGGTATGAGAAAAGAAATGAATGGCAAATACAGGCACTTATGGCACTGAAAGGCCGGATATCCATAGAAACTATTACTATATGTAGTAAGGAGTTAGTGTTATACGAAATTTTATTATTATTATTACTATTTTTCGGACCAAATAGTGTTGGCTTATTATTAATCTAATAAACTATACTATTTGTGCATAAGTTTTTGCCATATATATGAGATAAACATCTTAATGGCCGACAATCGGCTTTATATAACATTTTTGGGCAAAAATTATTAGTTTCAATAAAAGCGTTATTTTCAGTGCAATAAGTATTTATTTCTCTATCAATAATATTTTGATTGCCAAAAATGACTCTCACTTTTAATACTGAAAATCTAATCTCAATCTTTCATTTCGTGTTCTCCTCCTCTCATAAAATTAATTTTTGGAAACTTTTTGAACTAAAAATGTGTTACTTTTTTATTAGGCAATTGTGTAAACCTATTAACATCAAAGCCCATCATTCTCTGTATTTTAAACAAAATTATTACTTTTAGACTTGAAGTCAACCACTAATTCATTCAGAAATTTTACATTTAGTTTATTGCTTATCTATCTTACACTACATTCCCATTCGTTTTATTTCATATTTATTTAAATTTACATTTTTTGTTTACTGTTGAAATCTAAAAGTGTTAAGTGATTTCAATTCAACTCAATTATATCTTTATAACAAACTTATTAAATATTTAAATAAAATGCAAAGTTTTTAAATCGATTCAATGTTTGCTTAAAATTTTACTACAAATGTGTGCATAAAAATATGAATACAAATCTATTGGTTTTGGAAATTTCTAATACTAACTTATATATAAAATAAGTTTTATATAAAAATTCTTTGCAAAATAAATGAATCGAAAGTTTAGGAGAAATTGAGTTTTATATACACATTGAACTAAACTGAAGGGCTATTTAGGATATGTTTTATATAATAATAATATACAGTATGCTTAACATAATGGATAAAATCATGGCTTTGGACTGATTTATATTTAACATTAGGTATCAATGATTTAAATGAATTCAATGTACAGTATATTTAAATGACCGAAGTTTATATAATTCCGATATTTTAGTCATAGCAGTAACAAAGTAATTCATTGTATTAAAGAACTACTTTAGTTTAACTAATATTTATTTTTGCCAATTTTATACTATTAAATTATTGTTGTTTAATTAATGTCAAACAATTCTGATCACATCTATCACTTTTTAATACATTTTATGTTCAAATTAAACTAAAAGTTAAATTTAAAACGAAAAACATTACTATTCCTAATCAATAATAAGTCAAGAATTACTTGAGAGAGAGAGAGAGAGAAAGTCTCCTAGTTTATAAATTCAACACACATTTTGCTTCTAATCATTTGAATTTAATATTCAATTTTATTCAGACAAAGAAATATTTGTTTTTGCGATATTAAATACAGAGAAACAAAAAGCAACAACAAAACAACTGATGGCGTAATTCTGTTATAACGGTATACACGATATGAAAGTTTAAGATACCGTATAAAAGAGAAAAGTTAACATTTTTCCTCTTTGTGTTGAATACAAAATAATTTTTACATTTTAAACATAAAAACGTTAAAAGATATTTTGCACAACAGTTTCCAAACTATAAATGTCTAAAGAATTTAATAATGTTTTCTCAAGTTTGAGAATATTCTTTATCAACAAATTTTACTTTTATGTTGTGTTCACAGACTTATCCAACAGACTATCAGCGGAGGAAATATGCATACAATGTCTGGGTTTGGGTTTAATTTCCCCGGAGATGTTGCCATCAATTCCTGTTTTCTTAAAAGATTTTAGTCTTTTTCTCTCCGATACGACTGACGACTGATAGGAAATTGATTTGTTTGGCATTTAAAAAATTCATTATACTTTTAACTACAGTACTAATCAATGCTTGTGTTGTTGTTTTTGGGTTTGTAATCAATTTCTGTCATATCAAGTGTTTTAATCCTAACTACAGTAAATCCATCGCTATTTTACATCATTTTTTGTCAAGAAAATAATTGCGAAAAATTTATTGAGAAATAATGTTTTAAAATGTATACTGTTCTAAAACTTATACTACTCTAAAAAAAAACAACAGACTATAAATTTAATTGTTTTCATGTGCTTATTATTCCCTATTTTTCATTTAGCATACATTGTATATTTCTAAATATATTGTTCACCAAAATAATGCAGTCATAGAATAGAGAGCGAGAATTTGCACGAATATAAACGTGATATTAATGCAAATTTGCATTAAAATAAGTCTTTAATTATGACAGAATTTTTTCACAAAAGTAGTGATTATTTGTATAGAATTTGTATTGAATTTGTATACATAGTAGAGATAAATAGTATAGAGAATCTGATTGTAATGTGTATTGAAATTCCCTAACAGTAAATATGTGTACAAAAGATTTTAACGATTTTGGAAATAATTATGTGATTAATGATAGAAAACGGAAGAGAGATATTTGTTTGAATGTGTGAAACACAATATGTAAATATTTTTAACATTTAAAAATTTACATTTAAATAAAAAGATTTTGTGATTTCATAAAAATATATGACGAAAACAACGATATAATGTTGGATAGGATTTGAAACAATGTTTTCGTATTTACTTCAATAGTATTATTAGTCTTATGTTATGAACATTTGAACACAAAATTAAGATAATATTTTGCGTTAAGAAATTTAAATGAGTTAATAATACACACAAGTAATAAATATAACACAAAATTTGTCATAACATTAGCCGAAATTTAAAAGAATAAATTTTAATAACAATAATAAATGTTAGGAAAATGTATGCCATAAATGTTCAAAACTGATAATAAGTTTGCGAAAAAAGTTGTTTCAAAACTTATTTAGCATTAAATGTATTGTTTTATTTATAGCGTGTTTCTAATGAAAGACATTTAATTCTCGCATTAAAATGCATTTTCCAGACGAATATGAATAGAGATTTGATTTAGTGATGAAAGGCATTAACGGATTGCACGCTTGAGAATAATACTGTTTTACATTTTAAACACAAATATGTTATATTATTCAACATTTTTGCCAAAAACATATTACAAACACTGTTTTCAGGAATAGTTTTTGCGAAACATTTAAAACAATTTGAAATAAATCAACAAATGTTTAGCTAAGCATATATTGAACTACACGTGATTTAATTAAGGTTGGCTTTCATGGTTAAAGTCGTTTTCATTAAATGTGTAGATTTCTTGTTTTCAATGATTAAAAATGTTTGACAAAATATGAAAGTAATGCACAAATATTTAAACAAGAAAATGTTTTTTATATTAAATTGCAATATAATGAGCACTAATTATTTAAAAATATAAATAAAAGTAAAACCTATTAATTAAAATACAAAACACAAAAGTTACTACAATTATTCAAATATAATTATTTTATGTAAAGACAAGTCATATATTAATAAATTTAATAATTTATACGAGAAGTTTATGAATGAAAGCAAATACCAATCGACTATATTTTTAGTATATTTGGGAATATTCTTAAAACTATTTTTTTTGCTTAATATGTTTAACATATGATTAATTGAGTATTTTTATTAATATTATATATGAAAAATCGGGAAGAATGTTAAGTCACAGAATGCATAAATCATTTACCATATATTTTCATATATTAATACATGTAATTGAAATCCAATGTTGTTGTCAATCCATACATAGAGTGCTTTAAACCAATGGGTTTTCATTAGTTTTAATAAATGTTTAAAAGGGTTAACAATTCAGTAATTATTTATACCTTTCGCTTCATAAATAAAGTTTTAGCATCTAGTTTAGATTTAGACATTAATTGAATTTTATAGCATTCAAAACAAATAAAAAATAAGTTAAACAATGTTTGTGTTATATAAAATGATTAAATTTTGTCAACATTTTGTTACATAACATTGTTTTAAATGTTTAATTGTATGTCTATTGATGTTTGTGTAAACATTGAATAATTAATAACACAATTATGTGTCGATTTGCGTTATGTTTCGAAACCAAATATAATATAATATTAATACAGAGTCTGTATTACAGACATAAATACAAAAGTTTGTCGTTTGAGATTAAATACTAAAATATCATACATTCAAACATAATATTCTAGATAATTAATATGGCATATTTCAAATGTACATGGTGATTAACACAAAATCCGATGACACAAACATTTCTAATTGAATAAAATCATTGCCACACATAGTATTGGCAATCAATTCATTACACAGTTTAGCCAATTATATGAGGAATAAAGCTATCATTTGTGCAAATGTTTGTCTAAATGAGTGCATAGAAGACAATCCAATGAAATAATAATTCATTGTTTACTGAAAAGCATACAAAATATAACTGTTTTCCTATAAAATCTATACAATTAATCATAATTTGATGTCATTCTGTCATTTAATTTATGATTACTACACAAATACAAGCATTCATTTATTATAATTTAAATGATATTTTAAGCCTTATTATTGTGAACGTCTTTGTCATAAATATCTCATAAACAGTTATTTAGGGCTTATTTATAATGTGTTTTGCAATTTAATTAATATATTTAATGACGAAAATTGTGACATTAATCGCTAATTTAAGCGTAAATTTTAAAATATATTTTCAGTAATTTCAGTCCATCATAATTGCGGTCTTGTATGGCATCTCATACTTTCTCTCTACTACTCCACACATCCATCCACTCGTATACTGTATATCTGTTTTCATATCTATCCATAAAAATATATATTGCATTCAAAAATCAATAAATCGTTCAATTAATCAATTATTGCAAAACTAGTTTATGTGAATGAATGACCAAAAAGTGGACACAATCACGAAAGTGATTCAAAGCCCTCATCAAAGGCTATAAGTAGTGCACACTTTGAAAGCAAAAAAGTTATCATTAATTCAGTGCCAGTAAGTACTCGATTAGAGACACGCTTAAAGTCAAGCAAAATCATTAGACAAGTAATTCACTGATTATTTTAATTATGAGCCAAAAACAGAGCTACAGCTCCTGTCTTATGAATATTACTGATTAGATGTGCTGTAAAATCAATTGTTTAGAAAAACGCATTACTTTTACCGTATGTTATGTTTTATGTATTGATGAGATCTATATTTATATAAGTTATAGAGAGAGTGAGTAATGGTATGTTTGTTTGAATGGGAAATATTTGTAATTACTATAAGAAATGTTGTATTTATGGCATATAATTGAATGCAAACATGTAATGCATAGCAATCTGACAATTATATACATAATGCAATTCATATACAAATATGTTGTATACGTTTGGATATACTGTAGGTTGAGATGTATTGGGAATGAGTAAAGACTCACTTAGAGAGCAAATCAGAGAGAAAGAGCTGTAAGAGAGCTGAAGGGATCAATAAATGAGCTCATATTCTGGTTGTGTTCATATAGACTAGCATTCGGTTTGTGTTATTCGGGACGTCATCCACGAGTGGTCTCTCTGTCTATATATTTTACTCACTCTTCTCTTGTAATATCGATATATAATATATGAGTTTATTTTGTGTTTATTCCTTACATTGCTATCAAAAACCTAAACAGTATATCATTTATCTATATCTCAAAACAACTCGACTATTATTAATAAGTGATAATAAAGATCACAATTCACACCATTCGCTAAACTTGTCGTCTCTCGTCTCCACTCTCACAACATATTGAAACTGTCAGCACATATCAAATGAACAACTTTTTTCTCCTATACTTTCTATGTATTGTATATATGGGTAAGTGTTTTAAGCAATTATTCAACTATTTTCATGTATTTGTATTTATTATTCCGGAATATTCAACAAATGCTCTCAAATATATGTGATTTTTTATTTTGAAAGTAAGACATAAAAAACTATATAAATATCAATTGTATGTGTTTTATAATATTTTATTATAAGTGAGTGTTTTGATAGGATATGAGCCGAAAATTTCAATGGGTTTTTGAAGGAACACATATTTAAAAGCAACGAATATTTTGTATCGTATTTTGACTTCAATTTATAGCGAATTTGTTTATCCTTTGAGAAACATTATATAAAACTATTTTTATATGAAATCCATATCGTTATTGAAAGGGATAAGTGAAGTATGAAAAGGGTTTTCAAAACAATCCTTGTACTGAAAGTAAGCAGTTTTGAGCCCTAAATTTCAATTTACTATTAGTTCTGACACTCAGTTATCTTATTCTGACATATCTTTCAAACTTATTATACGCAAAGGTATTCTCGTATTAATGTGTATATGAGTTAAGACTCGTAGTGAATATCACAGACTCGTATACACTGTATATTTAGGCTCTAAGTATGGGAATCGGATTTCAATGTTCCCTAAACTAAATAAAAGAAAATATAATTTTATTTCTCGAATAAAAGCTTTTCCTTTCATTTTTCACAAAAGCGAACCAAAAAAGTATATTTTCATCATTTTTTCTCCAGAATCTAATAGACATTTGGAGAGAGAGAGAGAGAGAGAGAGAAAGTAAGCGTATTTGTGCTGACAGTTTCAATATGTTGTGAGAGTGGAGACGACAAGTTTAGCGAATTTGTTTATCCTTTGAGAAACATTATATAAAACTATTTTTATATGAAATCCATATCGTTATTGAAAGGGATAAGTGAAGTATGTCAATTCATATACAAATATGTTGTATACGTTTGGATATACTGTAGGTTGAGATGTATTGGGAATGAGTAAAGACTCACTTAGAGAGCAAATCAGAGAGAAAGAGCTGTAAGAGAGAGAGAGAGAGAGAGAGAGAGTAAGCGTATGTGATGTATAATTTTTTAAAGAGTGATATATATAAATACAAACATTATTCATATCTGCATTTTGTTGTCAGAATATATACGAATTTGCTGTTAAAATAAGGTATGTTTTGCCTTAAAATAAATGATTAGCAGAAAAATTGATATTGAAAACCAAGAAACGAGTGAAAACAAAATATAGCAAATGAATGCACAAACAATTTATCATTGAAAATAAGATAATAAAGTAATACACAAAAAAGTATATCATAATTAAAAATGAGAAAAAGTATTAGAAAAGAGTTCATAAATCCTTCAGAATATGAAAAATACTTATTTCTGTTTGCATTTAGATTTGGATAAATGTGTTTATCTATGAGTTGTTTTGTAATGTGGTGTTAGTGTTGGGTCTGAATAAATCACAGACAAAATGTTAATTTATTGTTTAGTTTTGTATCGCAATTCTTACGGAAAGGTTGGAGTGAATAAAATGAACACTTCTATTGAATATTGAATGAAATATTTGGCTAAATATCAATATTATATAAAAACAAACGACTTTTTCTTCGATAACAAAAAACAACATAAAAAACAGTGATCCCAAGGGGTGGTAACAAACTCACCATTTTTTAAACTTTGTATTATAAATTTTAAAAATTTAAAATATTTAAACAAAACAATAGTGAAACTTATATACAGCTTTGTTATTGCCGTCTGTTTTACTAAAATGATTCTTTAAAATAATAATAAATAAAAGGAAAGTTATTTTTCAAATTCAACAAAGAATAGAGAATAGATCCAAACCATTGGTACAGTATTTGAAATAAATTATCAGACATTTAATATGTAATAAATTATTTTGTTATTTAATTACAGTAATATTTAGTGTAAAAATTGTTTATATTAAAAATTATAAAATAAATTTCACACATTATTAAATAATTTGAAAAAGCGCTAATTGATAAACATTAATGGCTCCATAAAAATAGTATAAATTGATTACAGAATTTCACATCTCATTCATTATATAATAAAAGAGTTTTTGTTTTTATTTGTGTTGAAATCGGAATTTTAAAGCGACTAATCATTAATGATATGTTAACTGAAAAATGTATTGAATATTCAGTGCATCCATTCGTTCATTAAGTCAAATGTATATAATTTATAAGAATTAATTGAAATCCTGACAACTGTTTTGCACTACAAATGCCTACCGAAGCAAATGTTGAGTACGTGCCCAACGATATACCAAAATATACCAAAATCTCTATCCATTCACTCAATACGAGATACGAGAAAATACTTAATAGAGAAATGAAAGATTTGTAGTAATAATTATGCATTTACTTTCATGTATAACAGAAAAAACACGTCAATAATAATATTGTAAGCATTACGTGAATGAATGAAATAAATTCATAAATCTATACGAGAAATATTGTAATTAATTTGTTTTATGTATGCCATACACGACTCGTTTCTTTAATTAATTGGTAAATTAAAATAATATTTAATAATAACATACATAACAATGTCTATTATTGGGCGATAAAATTACATTACGTTTAATAGGAAAACTTTTTTTGTTGTAATTTAGAAATAAAATCTAATGGCAAACAAGAAAAAGAAATGAAAGCAACGAAAGAAAACAGTGTTTTAAGTCTAATTCAATATAACTTATTCAATAGATTAAACTGATGGCCATTTTTTCGCCTCTTTCCGACTGATAAAACCTAATTCTTATCGAAATATAACGTCTGAAAACTATTTTTACTTTTCAATTTAAAATGAATGCCAAAAGTAAAGAAAGTTTTGCCACACTTTTAACGAAATGAATAAAAAATTAATTTCTCGAAAATTATAAATTCTTAAATTAACTTAAAAACTCATATGAAGTCACAAACGAAATGGTTTACGATTTAGTTATTTGCCATTTCTCTGATAACTACCTCATGTATTGCTGATTATGTGAAATTGACTGCCGTTTTAGATGAAAATACAGATTCTTATCATTAAATTTATATCCAATTCTACAATCAGTGATCGCATTAAGAATATGAGATAAGAAATATATTTTATAGACTCTGAGAAGAAATTATGTAATTTATGTGGAGAGAGAGAGAGAGAGAGGGAGGGAGAGAGAGAGAGAGAGAGAGCTATTAAAGGCGAGTCTGTAATGAGAAAATTGGTTATAACTTAACTAAAATATAATAAAACATTATTTGCGCGAATAACAGCATTAAATCATAATTAAATAATGAAATTTTTCGGGCATATAAACAGTGAATATTATCGTTGCGATCAGTGTTTTGTGAATATTATTATTATTTAGTGAAACTCCGAAAGTATTGATTAATATAGGAATTTGTTACACGATTTGTTGTGCAACAAAATGCGATTCAATACGTGATTGCTTTGGGCTTTTAATGAGAAGTAATTTATTTGAATATTTTAACGCCAAATGTTTGAATGAATTCATTCGCTAATCAATAGTTTCAGTGATTTGTAATACGAATAAGTATTGAATGAAATGTGTTTTATATAACTATAACAATGGTTTGGCAACTCATTAAAGACAATGTATAGCAATTAAATTATTAAATCATAATTAAATAATGAAATTTTTCGGGCATATAAACAGTGAATATTATCGTTGCGATCAGTGTTTTGTGAATATTATTATTATTTAGTGAAACTCCGAAAGTATTGATTAATATAGGAATAATGCGATTCAATACGTGATTGCTTTGGGCTTTTAATGAGAAGTAATTTATTTAAATATTTTAACGCCAAATGTTTAAATGAATTCATTCGCTAATCAATAGTTTCAGTGATTTGTAATACGAATAAGTATTGAATGAAATGTGTTTTATATAACTATAACAATGGTTTGGCAACTCATTAAAGACAATGTATAGCAATTAAATCATACGAATTGCCTTTAAATGAGACCTATGTTTCTCTCTTGTAACGACTCTTTCGCTAAACTATAATATAATTAATTAATAAAGATTTTTATTTTTCAATCCATTCATTCATTTGCCTTCAAAACATGCACTGATGTATGCATTCATTAAAGTGTATGTCATTTAATATTCTCTTTGAATTACTCACTAATTGTATTATTATTATTATATTTAAGATATTTTGTACTAATTATAGCGAAAAAATATTAGTTAGAGTACTCTTGAGGGCTCTTATATAAGAAGAAAATCCAGATTTGATTTAATTTAACACAGAATTTATAAAATGAGAAAAAACATTAGCTCTTTATATGGGATTTATCATTGACTGTGAACTTAAAAATTAATTAATAAAATTAGTTTTCATTACAGAGAGAGTCGAAAAATTATATAAAACCAAAAAACAAGCGATGCTTTCAAACAAAGGTTTTGTGCGGAAAAGTGAAGAGAAAGTTAGAGTTGATGTTAAGACAGAGCATATTGTTTACACATTTCTTAGTGTTTTATTTTATTTTATATATATTTTTCGGTGAACTAAGAAAACAAAGGGACGACAGAAGAAATTAAACTCTTGTTCAGAATGATTGTGAAAAGCCTTAAGCGTTAAACAATAAAATACCGCAAATACAGTGTATATCACATGTGGAAAAATGAATGAATTAAAGTGTTGTGTAAAAGGCATACAAAAGACAACCGCAAGAGATAACAAAAAAAATCTTACACTACTTTTGCCACTAAAAGTCTGGTTCTGTAGAGAAGTGTCTTCACTAAACGAAAAGCCAAAACAAAAAACTTGAGCCAAAGTAAAAAGAGCTCAACATTTGTTGTGCTGTTTTGTGTGCAGCGAAAAGAATAGAGGAATTGATTTTTAAAATTTCTTAAAAACGATTTTCTTCCACAAGAAAAAAGTCAAGAAAAATAAGAGTAGAGTTTATATAACGTTATGGAGAATTGAAATCCTTTTTTCATCATACGAATTGCCTTTAAATGAGACCTATGTTTCTCTCTTGTAACGACTCTTTCGCTAAACTATAATATAATTAATTAATAAAGATTTTTATTTTTCAATCCATTCATTCATTTGCCTTCAAAACATACACTGATGTATGCATTCATTAAAGTGTATGTCATTTAATATTCTCTTTGAATTACTCACTAATTGTATTATTATTATTATATTTAAGATATTTTGTACTAATTATAGCGAAAAATATTAGTTAGAGTACTCTTGAGGGCTCTTATATAAGAAGAAAATCCAGATTTGATTTAATTTAACACAGAATTTATAAAATGAGAAAAAGCATTACCTCTTTATATGGGAATTATCATTGACTGTGAACTTAAAAAATTAATTAATAAAATTAGTTTTCATTACAGAGAGAGTCGAAAAATTATATATAAAACCAAAAAACAAGCGAAGCTTTCAAACAATGGTTTTGTGCGGAAAAGTGAAGAGAAAGTTAGAGTTGATGTTAAGACAGAGCATATTGTTTACACATTTCTTAGTGTTTTATTTTATTTTTTTTATATATTTTTCGGTGAACTAAGAAAACAAAGGGACGACAGAAGAAATTAAACTCTTGTTCAGAATTATTGTGAAAAGCCTTAAGCGTTGAACAATAAAATACCGCAAATACAGTGTATATCACATGTGGAAAAATGAATGAATTAAAGTGTTGTGTAAAAGGCATACAAAAGACAACCGCAAGAGATAACAAAAAATCTTACACTACTTTTGCCACTAAAAGTCTGGTTCTGTAGAGAAGTGTCTTCACTAAACGAAAAGCCAAAACAAAAAACTTGAGCCAAAGTAAAAAGAGCTCAACATTTGTTGTGCCGTTTTCTGTACAGCGAAAAGAATAGAGGAATTGATTTTTAAAATTTCTTAAAAACGATTTTCTTCCACAAGAAAAAAGTCAAGAAAAATAAGAGTAGAGTTTATATAACGTTATGGAGAATTGAAATCCTTTTTTCATCAAACCTCAGAGGATATGTTTGTCTATAATATAATAAAATATAGTTTTTTTCCGCTGCCCTTTGTTTAGAGAATATAAAAGAGTAGTTTTAATGTAAATTTAGTGACCGTTGAATATAAACCATAAGGAAATATAAATAAGAGATTTTTAAATAAATTAATTCAGAAATCGAGAGCACTTCCACTACGAATCGTTCTCTCTCTCTCTCTCTCTCTCTCTCTCTGTAATGAAAACTAATTTTATTAATTAATTTTTAAGTTCATATAAGGAAATATAAATAAGAGATTTTTAAATAAATTAATTCAGAAATCGAGAGCACTTCCACTACGAATCGTTCTCTCTCTCTCTCTCTCTCTCTCTCTCTCTCTCTCTCTCTCTTGCGTTCAAATGTCTGGTCTGTTGAGCCAAACATCGATTCCGTCGACATTCCCTCTAAAAGAAAAATATAATTCATAATTAATGGCAAATGTCTTACAAAAGTGATGTATTCAATGGTATTATTCCTTACACTCAGTACTCCTGATAAATATTTATACAAAACTTTTTGTCTGTTTTCCTACAAAGAGTTTTGACTCATAAAGTCTTTTGTGATAAAAGATTTTAAGATAATATTTATGCGATATTTTGTATAATAGAAGTGCATTATTACTAACATTGATATCGTATTTGACGAGTGATTCTGTAATAATAGGATTAAACAAAGTTTTTCTTTCATTACAATCGTTTTGCAAAACAAAACAAATGACTTATAAGTTATGTTTGTTTGAAACTAAATCATAAGTAAGACGACAATAATTGTAATGATAGGAAATTGTGTAAAATAAGTGTTTAATGTTTTTCTTCTACACAAGTGTTATGGCAATCAATAAGAGGGCAATAAATAGGGTATTTGTCGTGAAAAAGCAGTGAAAATGTGCTAATCTTCACACGAACTTAAAATATGAATTATTCATTAAATTGTAATTAGGATTATATAAGCCGTTAGTCTATTATTATAAACACTTTCGCTAATCATTAATACCTATTTTATTAATATCTATACTGAATATCTATTGGAAAAAGCAGTGAATATGTAATACTTAATTATAAATAAATTTATAAAATTATTTTTGGTTATAATTTGCAATTTATTATCACATTATATGGTTTTGAATGCTAACAAAATTCACGACATAATAATAAACTGTAACTATTTTGTGCATTAAGTCTGAATATAAAGTTCAGTTCATTTGTGTTGGGAATTGTATTTTTAATATTTTTTGCCACAATTTATTTAATTTATTTAATCAAAATTCAATTGAATTATTCAAAAATATAATATCGAGTACTTTATGTGACCAATAAATGGGTAAAAGCGCTCATTTTTCTCAAACATAATGTTTGAATTAAAATAGTTTTTCACGTGATTTGAATGAATAAAAAACAGGACCAAAAAATGTTGATTAATATCAGTAACTTTGTATTGAAGTGAAAAATGTAAAACTATTTTGCATGAAATGATACCAAAATATAAAAAATCACTTTTTTTCACTGGAAAGGCATCGCAAGAATAGAAATGATTTGATATATGTTTTCGTATGAATATGTGTTCTCTCTCTCTCTCTCTCTCTCTCTCTCTCTCTACTGGTATTTTGAGTGAAGGTTTCATTGAGTCGATCGCACGAAAACTAAATGCTAATCAATGAATAAAAATCGCATTCAATATTTGCCCCATTATTACACAATTGCGTGCATTTTTTGGATGCTTTTATATACACTTCAATAACTTTTGATATTAACATTTGATGTGTTCATAGGATTATAATATGAACAAAAATGTTATCAAAATTGATTAAAAAATTATACTTAACTTTTATTAAAAACCATGTGCCAAAATTGTAATAACATTTTACCACAGAATATATTCAATCAATTTTTTAGGCAATTAATTATATCTAATATTTTATTAAATACTATATTTAGTATATATTGTAATCAATAAAAAGATATAAAATTGTTGTTTTATTCCGGAATAAGTAGATTCTATAATAATATTCTGTGTATTTTGTTATATAAATAATAAAAGTGGAAATCAGTAAATAATTGACAAAAACATTTCTCATTCAGATATTAAAGGCTTATGCGTTGAGTGTCGGCCGCCGACAGAAATGGATTAAATGAGTTGATTGTCTTCATTGACGGCACCATTACATCAATATTATGACAAACTCTCATC
>CAJPIZ010001782.1:0-15481 GCA_905368565.1 Medioppia subpectinata | reverse complement strand
CCCTTGAAGAAACCCTCTCTATAAGAAACACTTTGGCTATGCATCTGCCCGTTTCTTATGGAGAGGTTGCACTGTATTATAATAAATACGCAAACAATTGAAAGCATAGCAAAGAATGCTAACCAACAATACTTGTCAAATAGATTTAGCAGCCAGTGATTTATAGAGTGACCAGGGTCTTTCCAACGCATTAACACCACTTCTTCTTCCACATTAAATGCATTAGTCTTATCGGCCAATGAAAATGTATCATGGTTAAATGTAATTGCCGAACCGCTCATATGAGTTTTAATCTAGAATACTATTCTTAGAGGTAGAAACCAATGTTAAAACTCATTTATGACATTAAACTTAAGCATTAAAAAATTTATTTCAACTTATTAAAAACATTCATTTTTTGTGGTTTTTATATTAAATGCTTGCAAATACTATGAGTGAGTTTTAACATGGGTTTCTACCTCTAAGAATAGTATTCTAGATTAAAAATCATATGCACATCCTATGGAAAATATGCTATTTATTAATATACTAATTAAAAGTAACTAGGTAATTATAAGTAATTAATTTGGTATACATTTTGCTGAATACGACCAAAAATACCATGATATGTGTTGTTCACCGGATGCCACGAACCTCTGTGCTCTTTTATTAGTTCATACGTGAAATTAAGCGATCGTGATAAATATTTAATAATATTACATTGTATGCCAGTACAATTGGGGCCATTTTGTTCAAAATAATTCCATGGGTAATGTGGATCTGCGGCTATTTTTACGTGCATGTTCACTTAATTATTCTTATATGGTTAACTTATATAGTATTTAATTAATTACCAAACCTTGATAATTTAATAAAATATTTATATTTTAGTGATTCACCGACTTGTATATGGTAATTTTTATATACCAAACAATAAACATGTTGATTGTTTTGAAATAATTATATTCCTATAGATTTCCATGATTTCAATGGAAAGTATAAATGAAATTTTATGATGTAAAGAGTTTACTGTATAATAAAACATTTAGGGTTCTAATTAATTTTTAATTAATACAATTGCTTTAATATGCTAATATTATACTACTTTTACATTTTGTTCGTCCGTTTATTTAATAAAAATTTATATTTAAAAAATAGGTTTAAGTATACCATGCAAAACCAATCATCTATTGATATAAAAACTTATAATTTATTGCCGTTTGAAATACCCCTTTTGGTTACCCCTGTTTTGGCACAAATGACAGACATCTGATCACAGCATACCTGTCCCGCACAATACACCCCAATCGGCTCCTATAGCCTCAAATCCCAGGAATTTTCATCTTATATGACAGTTATTGTGAGCGAATACTGGTTAATACCTGTTATTACCTGTATATCACATGCCTTTCCATACCATTCTTATGTATATTCAATATATGTAACATTATGTACAACACATACAATACACGGCATAAAAGCCCCGATTATATACACTGTATCTTCAGTGTTGTGTCTGACTTCCACTCAACTAGTCTTGAGTGCCCGCAATGTCTGCACTTCACTCACACACCCATTCATACATACAATTAATAAATGTTGTCATTCATCGGCAAATGTGTACTTATTTGACCCTAAGGTCTGGGGGATAAGTAGCGACCGGTTCCGCATATTCCCGATCCCCGTTCAGTGCCAATACTGACCGTTAGGATCGCAACAAATTAATAGGTAATATTTTTTGTTAAATGAATTATTTTTAATCTTTTATTTTACACTTGTAATTTTAAAATATATCTGGCTATACTTTTGACTTGATCAATTATTTTAATATAAAATAATTTTGTCAATTACTGTTTAATATATCGTAATATTTTAAATAAATTACATGTAAAGATTATTATTAAAACTCCACACTTTAAATGTTTATAGGTTAGTTCAATAACATACATCAAAATACTTACAAAATATAAAGTTATTATAACAATCAATAAACTAATTAAATTATTTAAATCAATCGGTTTATAATCATTTGTATTATTTATATTGTAGTCAAAAAATTGATCGCTATTTCTAAACCAATGCTTTAATTCTTTGGTTACAATTCCAGTCCCGAAATAATGTGAAACTCTATAATCATAACAATATTTATATATTATTTAGTTATTATTAATAAGTTATTAACATTTATTTATTAACTAGCTATTAATTAAATTTTGAAACATACCTCAAATTTAAATCATGCCTAAATTGTTTTGACAATAGATATCTATTTAACGCAAAGCATAAAAATCCTGGGAATCCGTATTTTTGGTCCAAAAATCTCAGTTTAATACCGTTTTGTTTCAATTGTTGAGAATATATTAGAGACAACTGTTTAAATGCTATTTCACAGTAAAATATAGCACTTTTACCCTCAAACACTCCATCGATATATTCTATGTTATTATACATGTCTTTGACTGAAATGAATTTTTTCATAGGTTTTTCGTAAATAATATTCAATAGGTTTTTGTCCTCAATATTAAGGAAGGCCTCATCAAAATGATAGGATTTAATGAGTTTTACGTCCGAATCGACCAATTCTTGTAGTGTTTGGATCTGTTTGTTGGGAATCTTTAACTGATATTTTGCTGTGATTTCACTCGAGATATGCAGCGATAAAAATAGTGCACTCAATAGCCATGAAGTCATTAATATAAGTGTTGAATACTTGACTTGAAATAATGTCCATGGTTGAATGCCTTAAAATAAACATTACAAAGTAACTACCAAAAAACAATTAAACTTACCTTGACCAAGTATAGTTGCCATTAATTTAAATGCAATTGACGTGCGTTTTGATCGAGATTTTAATATAAACGTGGAAAATGTTGTGGTCAATATAAAAATCATGAAAAGCATAGCAAACAATGCAAACCAACAATACTTGTCAAACAAATATAGCAACCAGTGGTTTATGGAGTAACCAGTATTTTCCCACCGCATTAACACCACATTCTCGTCAACAGTGAACGTATGAGTCATATCGGCTAATGAAAGCACTGCCGAGATTAATGTGATGGGCGAACCGCTCATATGCACCGACTGTAACACATGATCATTTTAAAATATAGTTACTTTTAATAATAATTAAATTATTACATTTCGCTGAATTTGACCAAGCACACCGTTCATTGTGCCGTTCACCAAACGTCTTGACCCTCTTTGAACCCGTATTAGTTCAAATGTAAAGTTTAATGATCGTGATAAATATTTAATGATATTACATTGTATTCCGCGACAATCAGGGCCATTTTGTTCAAAATAATTAAAGGGCTCATGTGCATCTACAGCTAACTTTATATGTAAATTCATTTTATATAGTAATTTACTATTCGGATAGTTTTAGTACATGTTTTAATAATTTAAAATTTTAGAATATAGTTTACAAGCAATTTATTAAATGTTTAATATAAATAAAATATTCTCAATAAATATAATAATATTTAAAATGTTATATTAATAACATTTCAAGTGATAATATTAAAAATTGTAATAATGAAGTATTGATTTGAATGAAAATATAAACCCATTGCGAAAGATTAATTATAATAAAAAATAAATAAATTTATTATTCAATAAAATAAAATAAAAATAGAAATATAATAAATTGTTGTTCACAAATATAATGATTTTAATATTATAATGCCCAAAACTATTAATAATGTTTAATATATTACATTAACATCATTCCTACATAAACCAATATTAACTTGTATTCAAAATATTTGATACAAGTTATTTTATATTATAAATAATTAATAGTTGGTAATAATTTAAATAAATGACATGTAAATTGAATATTAGGAAAACTCAACGCTTTAAATATTTATAAGTTAGTTCAACGACAATAATAATAATACTGACAAAATATAAAGTAATCATAACAATCAATAAACTCATTAAATTATTTAAATCAATCGGTTTATAATCATTTGTGTTATTTATATTGTAATTAAAAAATTTATCACTTTTACTTAACAAATGATTTACTTCTTTAGTTACAATTCCGGTCCCAAAATAATTAGAAATTCTATAATTATAACAATATTTATATATTATTTAGTTAATTGAAACATATTATTTAACATTTTGAAACATACCTCAAATTTAAATCATGCCTAAATTGTTTCGACAATAGATTCCTGTTTAACGCAATACTTAGAAATACGGGAAACGCATATTTTTCTTCCATAAATCTCAATTTAATATCATTTTGTATTAATCGCTTAGAATATATTATAGCCAACTGTTTGAATGGGGATTCACAATAAAATATAGCACTTTTACCCTCAGATACTTCATCGATATAAATACTATCATTAAATAAATTTTTCATTGAAATTAATTGTTTTGGTTGTTTCTCATAAATACTATTTAATAGTTTTTTGTTCTCAATATTAAGAAAGGCCTCATCGAAATGATAGGATTTAATGAGTTTTACGTCCGAATCGACCAATTCTTGTAGTGTTTAGATCTGTTTTTTGGGAATCTTTAACTGATATTTAGCTGTGATTTCACTCGAGATATGTAATGATAAGAATAGTGCACTCAATAGCCATGAAGTCATTAATATAAGTGTAGAATATTTCACTTGAAATAATGTCCATGGTTGAATGCCTTAAAATAAACATTAGAAACTAATTATCTATTTAGATAACAAAGAAAATAATTAAACTCACATTGACAAAATATAGTTGACATTAATCTAAATGCAATTGATGTGCGATTTGGTCGAGATTTTAATATAAATTTGCAAAATATTGTAATAAATATAAAAAGCATAGAAAGCATTGTAAACAATGCAAACCAACAATAAATGTCAAACAGATATAACAACCAGTGGTTGATAGAGTGACCAGTATTTTCCCACCGCATTAACACCACGTTTTCTTCAACATTGAACGTATGAGTCATATCGGCCAATGAAAGAGCGGCCGGGATTAAAGTGATGGGCGAACCGCTCATATGCACCGACTGTAACACATGATCATTTTGAAAATTAATATATAATTAATCATTATTAATGAATGATTGGTTAAATGATTACATTTCGCTGAATTTGACCAAGCACACCGTTCATTGTGCCGTTCACCAAGCGTCTTGACCCTCGTCGAACTCGTATTAGTTCAAACGTAAAATTTAATGATCTTGATAGATATTTAATGATATTACATTGTATTCCATTACAATCAGGGCCGTTTTGCTTAAAATTAATCCAGGGGTGATTTGGATCTCCAGCTAGTTTTAAATGTAAATTCATTTTATATAATAATTTACTATTAATTTGTTATATAATTTTCAGATATTAATTAATAATAGTTTAAAAAAAATTTTCATAAATAATTAATAAAAGTAAAATCTGTTTACGAATGCAAATTATTATAATAAATAGATAAATAAATTATTTATTAAAATAGATAAAGAAATTGAAATATAATAAATTGTTATTGCATAAATATAATGAGTTTAGTATGCTAATGTTCATTCCATTAATATAATTAATAATGTACAGTATATAAATTATATTTATTAAAAAGATATTGCATCAAGATTGTTTATACATAAATTAGATTAACTTTCTTTAAGTCTTCTAAATTCTTTACTTTTACAATATTACATTATAAAAAATATTGATTTATGTTTTTTGAATAATTAATTCCAGCAGTTTATAAGTATTTATATAAATATAACACCTATAAACAATATTTAAATAAAATTTAAATATAATTATTAACAAGTAAACTCATAGTTTTATTAGTTAATTATTTATATAGTTATTAAATATATAGAATATTCTTAAAAATTTACAATTTAAATATTAATAAATAAGTTCCAATATCACAACAAAAATACTAATAATGTAAATAGTTAACATTATAATTATAATACTAGTTAAATTATTTAAATCAATTCGTTTGTAGGCATTTGTATTAATTATATTGTAATCAAAAAATGTGTCGCTTTTTCCAAACCAGTTTTTTAAATGTTTGGTCACAATTCCGGTCCCATAATAATGAGATACTCTGTTAAGCAATGAGAAATATTTTATAATTTATTATGATATAATAATTGTATTAAATTATATTAGTAATTAACTATAAAATGGCAATAGTTAATTAACACAATAATGTTATAATTATACCTAACATTTAAATCATTTCTAAATTGTTTGGACAATAAATTCCGGTTTAACGCAAAACTTATAAATACAGGGAATCCGTATTTTTCATCCATAAATCTTAATTTTATGTTATTTCGTGCTAATCGACTGGAATGTCTAATTGCAAACTGTTTGAGTCCAGTTTCGCAGTGGAATATAGCAATTTTGCCCTCAGATATGCCATCGATATAAATATGGTCACTAAATATACTTCTCAGAGAAACAAATTGTTTGTATGGTTTGTCGTAAATATTATTTAATAGGTTTATATCATGAATATTAAGAAAGGTCTCATCGAAATGATATGTTTTAATGAGTTTTACGTCCGAATCGACCAATTCTTGTAGTGTTTGGATCTGTTTGTTGGGAATCTTGAACTGATATTTAGCTGTGATTTCACTCGAGATTAATATCGATAATACAAGTGTACTAAAGAGCCACAAAGTCATTAAAATGAATGTTGAATAACTTAACTGAAATATATTTGTAAGGTCGATGCCTTAATAAATATTAAACAAATAAGTTTAAACAAACAAGTATTTTATATTTAAATGTTTATTAAACTCACCTTGCCCAAAAATTGTTACAATTAATTTTAATGCAATAGGCGCATTCTTTGAATAAGATTTTAATAAATATTTACTAAATATATTTATAAATATAGAGACGATTGAAAGCATTACAATGAATGTGAGCCAACAATTAATGTCAAACAATTTAAACATGTTGATTGTGGTGGTGGGGGTAGAGTGACCAGTATTTTCCCACCGCATTAACACCACGTTTTCCTCGACATTGTATGTATGGGTCATATCAGCCAATTGTAGCGCTGCTGGGATTAATGCAATGGGCGAACCACTAATATGAACTTCCTATTGATCATGATAATTTTTACAATTATTAATGTTTAAATTATAAAATTCATTACATTTCGCTGAATTAGACCAAATACACTGTTCAATGTTTTGTTTGCTAAACGCCTTGAGCTCCTTTGTGCTCGGATTAGTTCAAACGTAAAGTTTAATGATTGTGATAGATATTTAATGATGTTACACTTTATTCCGCGGCAATCAGGGCCATTTTGCTTGAAATACATCCAGGGGTAATGTGGATCTGAGGCAATCTTTAATTGCATGTCTATTTTATTTTAATATATTCTATATATTTAATTATAAGATTATATTTTGTGATATTTAATTTACTTATTAAGCTATACACTGATAGTATAGGGTATTTATATTATTTTTGACACATTAGCAAAATGTGAATGTAGCATTTAATAAATTCATTTTTTTGTATTCTTGAGAGATCAATATTATTTTTTTTTATTCAAATAGCTTTATTTTAATCTATCACAAAATGTTGATTTATTAAAATTTATGCTTTACATTAATAATAATTAATTATATTATGAATTATATTAGAACGTTTGTACTAATAAATGCAAATTATATTAGTATATAATTTTTATTTTGCTTTATGGTTTATTTGATTTATAGAATAATATATTATAAACATTTTAACAGCCAATAAAACGGAAAAATATGATTAATAAAACATGCCTTAAATTACTGCTAATAATATCTATAATTTTAATACAAATACAAAAGCATATAATAGCCATATAAATGATAGCAATGCTTTCCAAATCATAAAAACTAACGGCACGGAAGTGGTCCGTCTGATCGCTCGTATCAAACAGTTGGTCGCTCTCTCGGAGAACACCACGTAAAGCATTATTGATAATATCGGTTGATATATACCATAAAATTCTATATTATATTATTTAAAATAAACATTTTATAACAAATTATTTATAACTTATTAAAATTAATAATTAATATAAATTAGTAAAACCTTAAATTCAAGTCATGTCTAATCGTAGCGTTTAATAAATGTCTATTAAAAGCAATAGTAGCCCAAAGTGTGTGCGCAAACCTCTCGGCCAAAAATCTTAGTTTAATATCACGTTTTGCCGGATATTGTTTCGCATAATTAATAGCGTATTGTTTAAGAACTGATTCCGAAGTAAAGATGGCCGCTCTACCCTCGGTCACCCAGGTCATATATGTATAATTTGTAATTATCGCCTTGAAATTAAGTGTGGTTTTATCGCGTTCCCCTTTTTGCGCAATTGCAGCTAGCACTTTATTATTGCCAATTAGATTCATTGATCTGAATGTATTTGTTTGCACTAATTTAATGTCGGTATTCATCACCAGTTCTTGTAGTGTTTGGATCTGTTTGTTGGGAATCTTTAACTGATATTTAGCTGTGATTTCACTCGATATCAATAGCGAGAAAAATAACGCACTCAATAACCACGATGCCAATAATATTAGATTTGTGTAGGTTATTTTGAATGTCCTAGATATTTGTATATCTGTAAAAGTAGAATCATTGAATTATAAAAGTATGATTGATGTATTTATTAATACCTTGTAAGATTAGTGTGGAAAATAATTTAAACGTAATATTCAACATAGCGTTATATAGTGTACTAATTTTGATCTCAAGTATATAACTACTAAATTTTGCGATGAATACACAAATTAATGCAAACATTATTCCAAATGTTAACCAAGATTTACTGTCCAATAAGTTAGACATCCAGAAATTGAGCGAATGTCCCGTAATTTCCGACCGAATCAATACAACTGCCTGTTCAACAAGAAATGGTTGGCTCACATCCGCCACTCGGAACAGGTTCTCGGATAAGGCAATGGGAGAACCCGTCATATGTGCCCTCTATGTTAATTCACATTTCATATTTTGATACTTTAATCTAGATTTAATAATTAGTTATTATACTATACATTTGTATCAAGATCGCCAATGATCCCTGTCCAACTATTGTTGGCCATTTTGTGTCCCATTTCAGTATTACCACCAAATATATCGTACGTTATATTTAACGATTTCATTATATACTTGACTAAATCGCATTGTATGCCAATACATTTAGTAGCATTGTTCATTACTGTCATCCATGGTCGGTGAGCGTGTGCTGTTATTTTAACATGATTATCCATTGTGGACAATTTGTTGTAACAATTTTGTAGCAAATTATATTTTACATAAATCCACTTTACTACAAACATTTATATATTTAATGAAATAGCATGCATTCAATAACATCACTATATTTAATGTAATAATACTTATTTAATTGTATATTAACCAATTATTTACATAAACCCAATTATTTACATACAGTATATGGGTTGAATTGATTTAGCATGTAATGAGTACAAATAAAATATTATTGATTTGTAACTAAAATATAAATGCTTTGATTAAAATAAAATCATTGTAAATAATATTGTATAAATCACATGAATAAGAGAATATAACATGTATTTTAGAATAAATATGTTAATTGAATGTTGCTAAATCTTTCGCTTTTATCATTCACAAATTAATATTTGCAAGTACATCATTTATTACAATAATACATAAAATTATATTATTTTATAACCATTCTTTATTAGCATAATTATAATATTTTTAATAATCGTTCAAGGTACTAAAAATATAACAATTTCATTATATTTTATTACAAAAATACATTAAATTATGTATAATAACGCTAATAACATGTATAGTCGTTAATATTATTATAATACTATACAAATCATTCAATTCAATGGCTTTATAATTAATATTACTTTTTGAATTAAAATGAAAAAACTGATCACTTTTTCGTAACCAATGTTTTAATTCTTTTGCCACAATTCCGGTCGAAAAATACTGCGAAACTCTATAAAAAAATACAAAAATAGTAATTATAGTGTTATTAAAATAAGTATATTAATATAATTTAATAAAATTTTAGAGTAATAATACAAAAATTACCTATAATTCAAATTATGTCTAAATTGTTTGGTCAATAAATTTCTATTTAAGGCAAAACTCAGAAATACAGGCGAACCATGTTTTTCATCCATAAATCTAAGTTTAATGTCATTTCGTATCAATCGATCGGTAAATAGTATTGACAACTGTTTGAGTGGTATTTCACAGAAAAATATGGCATTTTTACCCTCAGAAACGCCATACATATACTCGGAATTGGTGTTCATTTCCCTCAATGTAATTAGTTTTACCATCTTTTTATTCAAAATACTTTTTAATAACCGTTTGTCTGCAATATTGTTAGTGTTATTGAAATGATAGGATTTAATGAGTTTTACGTCCGAATCGACCAATTCTTGTAGTGTTTGGATCTGTTTGTTGAGAATCTTTAGCTGATATTTAGCTGTGATTTCACTCGACATTAGTATTGATAAAAATAAGGCACTCATAAGCCATGAAGTCATTAGGATTAATGTTATAAAGTTGACGGTAAATGTTGTTGATAATTGAATGCCTAAATTAAAATAGATTGAAATTGACCACTATATATAATGTTTTTGACTGACCTTGTCCAACTATTGTTGCAATTAGCTTAAATACAATCATGGATTTAGATTTTATATGTATTTTTATAACAGATGTACGATATCTGATTATAAAACCATTAATTATGGCAAAAAGTATACAAAATGTAAGCCAACATTTTATATCAAAGAGCCTAAATAACCAATAGTTAATAGAGTGACCAGTATTTTCCCACCGCATTAACACCACGTTCTCTTCCACATTGTATGTATGAGTCATATCAGCCAACGAGAAAATGTATGGGTTATAAGTGGTGGGCGAACCGCTCATATGCACCTCCTATAACATGATATATCAATCTATTTATAGTCTATTTACAATTTATTTATAAATGACCTTGCTACAATAAAATTAGAAATTAGTTTTACATCTCGCTGAATACGACCATATATGCCGTCCCAGCTATTATTGGCCGACCGGTGTCCGGACCCAATTGGCTCCCGGATAAATTCAAATGTAAAATTTAGCGATCGTGATAAGTATTTGATTATATTGCACTGAATGCCCGTGCAAGCTTTTGTATTATGGTCAAAATGGATCCAGGGCGGATTAGGGTCAGATGCGAGTTTTATATGAATTCCCATTTTTATAATGTATTTGCGAATTGGTTATGGTTAACATTAAAAATGGAGTGTAGTTTAAATATTACACTTAAATGTTAGTGTCAAGTTTGTGCGAACTTGCATATTTCCAATAACAATTATAATTTTTTAATCAATACCTACATCTGTCTATTCTTGGCATTCTATAAATGTAGTTAAATTAATTATATGTAATTATAAATCAGTTAATATGTCATTAATAATAATTATTTCAATAAAATTTATTGATTTATTTTCTTTTTGAAAAAGTCAATAGTCCTGTGTTTGGTTTAATTATCGGAGGATTTGCTAAAAATCTTGAATTAAATAAAACAAATATAATTAAAACTAATATTTATTTCCTGTGGTATTTAATTTAATTATAAACCTGCATGTTAATAATGTTTTATTGCTTTTCTAATTGATTTTCTAATTTACATTTATATATTGATTTACAGTGTCTTAGAGTGTTTTATACATTTATAAAATAGTAGCGATAATCATTATTATATTTTTGAAAATTGTACTAAAAACTGCACTAAAAATGTACTAGAGTCCCTGTCATAATAATAAACCATTTATTGTAATAATATTCCATGGTGTATTTGTACCTGAATATATGAATACAATAACCCCATATTTTATAATTATTATATACCATAAATTATGGTCCATAATGTATATTAATAAAAAATAATAACTTCATTGATTTGCTGAATTCAGTTGCTTTATTCCTACCAAATAAAATAATTATTTTAAAATAAATTATTTTCAGTGATAAGCTATTATGAGATTAAAATTTTTTATGTACTAAACACAGAGAATCACTAAACTTTATAAAAGTTATAACAATTTTAAATTCTCTGTTATTTTACTTCGTATTTTACACATATTTCAATTGTAGAAAACAATAGCAAAAGTCTAAATTTGTTTAAAATAAATTTAAAAATATTTATAATTTACAAAATGATAGATTCAATTAACTTTAAGCGTTTAAATTATAAATTACTTGTTTCAATCGTACGGCCATTGCTTTGGTTTCATCGCATTATTGGCCTAACATTTACCGGTCTATCCATTGATCACAACAATAATTTACGGCAAAATAAATGCAATAAAATATACGGATATATTTACATTGTTTTTCATGTAATCATATATATTCTATTCTGGAGTTCCATATTAATTAAACTAGATGAAACAATAGATCACACGCTAAATATAAATGCACCAATTTATATTAAAATTATGTACCTTGTTATGTTATCATTAATGGCAACAAGGCAATTTTTGTTTGTGTACACATTCAACGCAAATGTTAATCACAATATTATCAGAAATTGTATGGACAATGTTGATATTACAAAAATTAGCTTTAAAATTACATTAATAATAGTGTGGGGATGTGTTATAGCCATTTCCTGGTTTATCTTATTTGGTGTAATTATTGTTAACAATTATAAAGCTATTGACAATATTAATAATATGATAAGCATAATAAATGCTACATATAATTATATAATTTATATATGCATATCATGCATCATATGGGTCATTTTAATAATGTATGAAAATAAGCTTGATAAAATAATTGATACATTGAAACTATTTTCATACGGTAAGTATTGCTTGTATTAACAAACGTTAGTTAATTATCTTATTATTAATTATTAACACAGTACTAATTTTATTATATACTGTAGATATTATGGTGATAAATGCGACAAGCACAGTTATTCAAATTGAGTATAAATCATTGATTCTTGGAAAATGTCAGGAATATTATAACAAAGCAAATAGATCAATTAAACAGATTGATAATATATTGTCTAAAATTTTATTAATTAAGATAATACTCATTATAATTTTGATCATGATAAGAATATATACATTTATATCAATTACCCAGTCTAAGTTTTTACAAAGTTTAACAAGTATTTTAATCCTTATAACATTAGTAGAGATTTCAGACCTAATTATAACGTGTTTAATATGTGATACTTTGCGACAAAAATTGAATAAATTAAGCGATGAATTGAATGGTCTGAATGTGAGGGATATGTCGGCCACTGAGTACAGAGAATGGCTTACGTTTACGACTGCTGTTAGAAATAGTCATACGTTTGGCTTAACTATCGGAGGATTCGCTCAAATCAATAAATCAACACTTATTTCGGTTTGAATTATATTTAAAATATTATAAAAATTTATTTTTTTAATTGTATTTTATTTTTATCAAATAGATTTCAACATTTATATTAAACTACACCATTATATTATTTCAAACATCTAAACAAGGTTAATAAGCATGACTCGCCAAAAGTAGGCTTGCCTACATGCACTCATAGACATTACATTAGTCCATTACAATGGGCACTAAAGTGGCCCCTCTGGCATACCATGTTAATAACCAATGAAATCATATGCACTAAATTTTAAAATAGTTAATATAAAAACTTTCGCAAAGATTTAATGTTAATTTTAGAAAAACAGCATAAACAGTAAAAATTCAAAACCTATTTAAATGTTATAAATGTTTTTAAGCTTTCTCTTTTATGTATTTCATATTGTTTTAAAATTTTAATTTATTTTGAACCAATTAAATTTGCTAAAATCTATAACTATTAAATTATAGAATGCGTAGTCACATAATGCTATCTTTATATGGTTTTTAAGAAAATCAATTAAATTTATAAATTAAAACAGTTTTAGAAAAATTGTATTTATGATAAAAATAATAAAGCAATTAATAAATCAACGAATCATTAATTTTGTATTGTATATTATATTTTATGTATGTGTATATTGTTTTCAAACATTTTTAAAAACATTACGATGTTTTTGTGCAACAAAATAAAATAACAATTTTGATAAATTAATGTTAAAATATATCTTTTATCATCATTATAATTAACTTGTTTTTAAAAGACTAAATCTATTATAAGATTACAATCATATAAATAGAAATAATTATTGTAATTGAATTACAATTATTAATATATTTTATTTTTATAAAAGTCAACTAGACTTTTATGAACAATCTGTAAAGTTGTATTGCATTTTTAAATTTATGACTAATAAAGCTTATATTATTAACATTCAATCAGTATTTATAAATTAAATAATTTATTTATCAAAATGATAGATTTGAACAAGTTGAAATTGTTAAATTACAAATTACTCGTTTTACTCGTACGGCCATTGCTTTGGTTTCATCGCATTATTGGACTAACATTTAACGGTCTATCCATTGATCGTAATCTTAATATACGACAAAATAATTTCAATAAAATATACGGTTTTATTTATGTAACGATTGTTACAATTTATGAAATATCTATCTGTAGTTATGTACTAATTAGCCATGATGAGACAATGAACCATGTAATTGACAAAAATCTATCAAGATTTATTAGAAAGCTCTATGGTACAATGTTATTATTGATGGTTACCAGAAATGTTTTATTAATGTATGCAATCAATACAAATGTTGATCACAATATTATCCGTAATTGTATCGAAAATGTAAACATTAATAAAATTGGCTTTAAAATTACATTAATCATATTCATGGGATGTTTAAGCATTATTAGCCTATTTATATTTTCTGTAATAAATCTAATTTCTAATTATCAAACTATTATTGATATAATAAGGTTTGAACAAACTATTCATAATTACTCTCGTTTTATTTGCATATCATGTATGATTTGGTTAGTTGTAATAATAGATGGGAGTAAGCTTGATAATATAATTGACACACTGGAAATATCTTATAACGGTAATTTAAAAACGTTATTTCTTAATAACTTTATATAATAACTTTATAATTAATTATTTTTATCTAGATAACAAGATAATAAATGTGACAAGCACAGTTATTCAAATTGACCGCAGGTCTGCCTCTGTGTTTGTAAAATGCAGACAAGAATATAATAAAGCGTATAAATCAATAAAACAAATCGACAATATTTTGTCAAATATTCTAATAATTAAAATCATAGCCGTTATATTTTTGATCATGTTAAGAATATACACATTTATATCAATTAATCAGTTAACATTTTTGCAAACTAATATAAGTATTTTAGTTATTATAACATTAGTAGAGATTTCAGATTTTATAATAATGTGTTTATTAAGCGACAATTTGAGACAAAAAGTTAATAAATTAAGTGATGTATTGAATGGTCTGAATGTGAGGGATATGTCTGACTGAGTACAGAGAATGGCTTACGTTTACGACTGCTGTTAGAAATAGTCATACGTTTGGCTTAAC
>CAJPIZ010001781.1:5395-15483 GCA_905368565.1 Medioppia subpectinata | reverse complement strand
CTCGACGAAAGACAAGTAAAGAAAATCAATTAACTATTGTATTCTTTATCTTTTCAACTAGATATGGTAACTTAACTTTAAAATTAAATAATTAAAGATGTTTATCTAAAAATACTTGTTAATTGTCAACAAAAATATTTGGTTAATAAAATACAAATATATAATATTGTTATAAAATGATAAATTATTTTTAAATAAATGCAGAATTTCTTAAATTATGCCAAATTTAATATTAACTCTCCCTCTCATCCCCTATAATACAGATTATGTTAGTGTCAGATAAGGCTTATTAATGATAACTAGTGTAATATTTTCATGAAATGTTACAAATGGGGTTAAAATTCACAATAATTATTCATTTATTTATTTGAATACAATATCTAATTGTTTGAAACAATTTGTCAAACTATGGATTTTTCTTTTCATTGTCTCTTTAACTCATTAATAATGTTAATATTATTTTAATATAAATATACAGTATTTTGATTTATTTAATATGTATATTTTTAGTTATACAATATAATAATTGCTAATTTTAATACTAACTAATTGTATGCAAGATAAATAGCATGTAAAATGAAATTCATTTATTAAGCAATTAATGAATTAAATAAATAGTTGTAAGTATTCAGTAATAAAAACCTCCCATTAAACTAAGACATCTCAAAAGGACCGAAAACATCACTTTTATTGTCAACAACTTTATACTCAAAATTATTGTTTTTCTTATTCCAAAATAGGATTTAAGGGAAAAATGTCTGTTTGAAACAGAGTTATGATCAAATTACCAAATTCAATTTCCACCTTTTGGAGAATAGGCATTTTATAATTATTAAATTATTTATAGGTTTGAAATAATTAATAGTGTATAGGAAGAGAAAGAAAGAGAGAGAGAGAGAGAGAGAGAGAGAGAGGAATTTATGTAATAACAAGAAAAATGAAGCGATTATTAACGCATTTATTGTAAAATCAATTATAATCTCCATTAATAATAAGCATTAAAAGAAAACAAACAAACATTTGTCGACTTAAATAGATTTAATTAAAATAAATGAATTCATGGAAAAGGCATTGAAAGGAGGAAACGATTAGAGAACAGGAGAACAGACTCTACTCTTTAGAACCACTCATTCTTGCAATTCTATGGACTCATAAATTCTGTCTTTAATTATTGTCCGATAATATAATGTCCACTCTTTGCACACAACAGGCATTCACTGCCTCTCTCTTACTCTATAAACTAATAATGAATGCATACAAATAAATTTGATGTCTATTTCAAACTAAAAATCATTTCAAGTGTTAAATTAAAATCAAAGCAAACAAAGAGTAAACAAAAGTTTTCAGATTCTTCACCATAAATGGTGAATATTTTTGTTAATTAAGTATTGGTTTTATTTAATTAGTTATAAAAAATTGTATTTTAGTTTAATTAATAAAATAGTTGTAAAACTACTAAAAATGCATGAAATATATGTAAATTATTTGCATTAAAATACAAAATATACATTCAATTATAAGAATAATTTAAGGCAAAAAAGTGTTCATTCATTCATTATTATGAAAACTGTTGAATTTGTGTCAAAACAGCTTCAGATATATTAACTTTCCTTTTTTGAACAGTTGTCTTCACACAAACACAACATTTAATACCAGAAAATATTATTTATTGCAACAAAAGAAATATATTCAGAATTAATAACAAAAAAGCATATCTAGAAAACATGTGGCAAATAAATCGCAAAACATATATATCTGTAGACTATTGGCTCACAGGCTCTCAGATTATAATATTTATTCAAAAATATACCATTTTATTAATTAAACGTTTTATTTTGTTCGTGAATAAAAAATAGTTTTATTATTTAATACAAATGTATGGATGACTTGAATTCTGACTATAATTATGTGTTGAATATTGACTTCGGAGGCAAAAATTCAAACATGAAATTGAAAGATAACCGGGAATTCAAATAACAGGAGAAGTGATTTGGGTTTTGAGGCGAACATCAATCACATTCACATTCAAAGAATATTCCTATTCCTTGGGATCGAAACCCAAAATATGATATCATTTCTGGATTTTATAGAAACATATTATAAAACAAAATAATGCCTAAACCAGAGGACGACTCGATTGATGCCATAGGGAAGACACATCTTATAGATAGACAAGTATATCAACCATTGGGTTATATTTGTTTATTTTCTGTGTATTTAAATTTTTTATTAAACGTTTTAAATAATATTTAACTTAAATTGCGAAAAAGTAACTATTTATACAATTCTCACTATTTATATAATTTCAAATATTGACACAATTTATATTAAAACTTTTGGTGGATATCTTTAAAGTGAAACTTACTTTAAAATTAAGGGTAAAATCAATACCATTTGCATTGATATGAATATAAATCTGAGTCACTGTCGTAAGACTTTATACTAATTATTTTACTACTGATCCCAAAAGAAAAACAACAAAAAAAGTAAAAATTATCAAAGAGTAGTGACAAGTATTTGATTTCTGTTTACTTTATTTGACATCAAAAGCCCTTAATTTGTCACAAAAAGATATAGTGATTAAAGATTTATAAATTTTTTCAGCAAAAAAAAATAGTAAGTTTTTTCCTCCACATATCGAAAGTTGATATTTTCAGACAATGCTTTTGCCATACATTTTATTTTGCTATAAAATAAATAAAATTTCGGCAAATAATGTAATTCACTTAAATAGGAGTCATTTTTCTGTTGTTTTTATTGGAGACCAAAAATATAAAACACAATTTTGAAGCCCTATTACTAGTGATCGATACCGTAAGTGCTGTTTGAATGGATATCCATCGCCCAAAAAAGTGCAGTCTTTGATCACATAAACATTATATACAGTATACTATCAGCTCTTATGGTTGGTGTATATAATAATGGGATATACAGTACTGTATACCGAAAAATATATATTAAAAGAATTTCATTTGATTTGGACATCAAATTGTATGTCATATGGTATTCAAACACACATAAGAATTGGGATAAAGTTGAGTACATATGAAGTGCTACACAACAAAAGACATGTTTTTCAACAATACAGTCGTCTTCTCGTAAGTATTGTATGCATTCTTAGCCACACTTTCTTTGCCTTTGCCATTCATGTCATTTAAAACTTTATGTTCAAGTATTTAGCGCACAATAAGTGCCTTTTTCGCTGTCAATGAATGTTCAATAATGCAAAACACATTAATAACATCACGTTTTTCGCATATCTTAATGGAAAAATATATTATTTTTATAAAACATTTTGCAATAATTTGTGATTTTTATTTTCAATAATATATTTGGCGAAGCGATGCAAATGTCGGGGAGAAGAGAAATATCACAACAAATGGGTTAACGAAATGAATTCCCATCGAAACCCATTGAAATGGTGACGAGTTTTTATCAATAGTGAAAAAAGTGTTCACAACATTAGACAATAAAATTGATTTGAAATGTAAAACGATATAAAAGTGTATTGTCTAACAAAGCGGTAAACAAAATGAAAAACTTACGAATAAAAAAATCTTCTTCTGATGGAAAATAAGAAGAAACCGAGGAATAAATATCAGCCCAAAAAAGTTACTTATTTTTTGGCCTTAGAGTCAATATATTTGACTTTAAATGCGATGACTGACTGAGAATTTATGCAAATACTAGTCTAAACTTAATCTATATTTTGCAACAAAAACTTGTGTATTACTCGCCTATGAGTTTTGTTATCTCAAAACTGCTTAAAGCGTTGAGCAGTCCTTAAACATCATTTCAATCATTTAGAGAAGAGCTTCGGATCGCAAGAAAAAGTATTATATAATGTATGAAAAACGGATACTTTTCCTCAAAACATACATAAGAAACTCAAATGTATTTGCTTTGAGAAACTAAAATATTTTCTTTTTAATATTCAATTATAAATTTTTTGAAAAAAATTAATGCAATGAATTTTAAAATAGCTGTTTTTTGTAGATATCTTATAATTTTAATAATTTATATATTATAGTTTTACAATCTGTAAGTTTATTATAAGTAATCACTGATTACTAATCAGTTATTTTAATGAATTATATTTATAGATAAGACGATATAAATGTTAAGAATTAATTTAAATACTGTAAAGATATGTCATAACAATTAAGAAAATTAATAAAAAATTGTATGACATATGGAATTGTCTTCAATTTAGTAATTACAAAGTAGCAAAATTGTTGAGTTAACTCAACTAAATTAAACTAAATCTTTAAAACTAGTAGTTAATTATTAGAAATAAAGTAGAAACACAATATTTCTACTTTCTTATATTGTGTTTTGATAATATATTATTATTATTCAAAATGTTTTAAAAGTGTTAAAATATTATAACACAATATTCTTTGCTAAAGTGATAATAGCTGTTAAAAGTAAAATTTTAAATCCTCATTAAATAAGATGTTAGAAATTGTTAGAAAATGACAATTATTTTTGCATTTCAAGTGAGAATGTATTGTCTTTTCTAAAATACTGTATTTCTAAAGTCAATTAAAGTTAAAAGTAAGTAATTCTCGCAAATGTAATAAATATAGCGCTAAATCCCAAGAATTTATGTTTCTATAAAAATTTTTTATACTGTATTACATTTGAAAGTCAATACTTGAAGCAATTGTTAAAACTCATTGAAACCTAGAAATTAATTTAAATTACTTTATCCAAAAATAATTGATAAAAATATTGACCATTTGTCTCATATAAACGCATATTTAATTAGCAAATAAAGTGCACACTTTTAATAACATTTAAATAGCAATCTATATTATAATGTAATTCTAGATTTGTTTCAAATCAGTGTCCGGAGACTAATAATAACGATTGTAACGCAAACTTTACTCCAAATGTCTGATCAATTTGAATATAAAACCAATTATTTGTCATTTTTTAAACTATTTAATCCGTTGTCCCTTTCATCCGAACTTTTGAAATGATTTTAATTTAAATGTTAATTAAAATTTAATTTTAATTAGAATTCTGGTTGAAATAAATTAAAACTTTAAATAACAAACTATAGTCTCTTTTAGTAAAGTTTTTGGCAAAACTGAAACTTTTTTAATAAAGAATTAATTAACTGTAGAATGAAATAGGGTGTTTTTATTGTTGCATTTTAATATTTTAAGATATATTAATTTAACAGAGTAGAATATTAAAATAAATGTGGGTTATTTAATTTAACATATTGCACAAAAAACTATATAAATGTTCTTTATATAATTCTTTTGGGAGTTTGGATCAAATGTAAGAGAAATTTATTCAGAAATACAACATTCAAAACATTTAATTCACACTCAGTTAGTCACACACAGGGCTGTGATCGCAGTTAGTCTTATGATAATTGTCAATAACATCCCATTTATATTAATCTAAATATATTTAGAGTAAATTAAATTATTAAAATAATGTTGGAATTGATTTTCATAAGTTAATCGAATTTATTATTAAAAATAACTATATTTCTTAGAAAATAACTCAAATAACCATAAAAAAGAAATGAAATTTCTAAAATAATTTCATATAAATTAAATTATGTATTTATTTTAAAGAATTATATCAAAATTGGTGAAAACAAAATAACATTAGTCTAATTTAATAGATGTATATAAAACAAAAAATGGCAAAACAATTAATATTTTGTCGCTCGACACCTACCGTAAGGAAACCGTTTTTGGTTTTCACACATCATGTCTATTGTATTCAGTAATGAGCCCTTAATATAAATAACTGATTACTTTCATATGTAATTTTCCATTTCCCTAAAAACAACTGTTTAAATATTTAATTTCTATTAACTGTGAAATATAGAGACAACTAAATTAACCATTCGTTTGGTTACAGAGAAACATACTTATCTAGAAAAATATTTAGATTGTGTTTAATTCAGATTTGAATTAATTATTAACAAGTAAGCATGTTCAAGAAATATGAACACAACAATTTCGAGGCCTTCATTGTATAATATAATTTATTTCTAACCAAAAATAGTTTTTTTTAATAATACATGACTTGAATTGAGAAGAAGTTGACAACTCGTAAAGCCTTGCGGTTATAGAAACGTGTGGTTATATAATTTTGAGAGCATTTGTATTTCTGATTCAATTCATACGTTAATAAAGTGAATAAAATGTATATCTTTCTGAAATGCAAATCAAATAATTGATATAAATGTATATTATATTAGTTTACATAATAGTTAGAAGTAATTGTCATAAATATTATTGATTTACAAAATAATTTGATATTTAATGAAAATAAGAAATAAAACGACTAAAAGATTTGTCAAAAGAATAGACGACACAATAGGGCAAAGAAATGTGTGAACAAAATAGCCATTTGTTGGCATAAATATAGCAATGAATTGATTCTTGATAAAAATTGAGTCGAGAAAATCCATTTAAATTTAAAATTTAAAAAAAAAAAAGTGAAATGCATTTCTACTGTAGTATTGTATTGAATGGTAAGAATAAGTTTAAGATTACTGTCACTTTTGTGTACGTATGGGTTATACAGTATCAAAATTGTCGCCTCTATTCAAACTCAATGCAACCTTTCATATGAGATGATAATCAAAAAATATGGTGACTTTTTTCTTTGCCAATTCTGTACAGTATTGAGCACTTGATTCCCGCACTCTTATCTGCGAAACGACAATCAATACCTGATATATTAAATACAAATATGTTTTCATTTTTCGTCGTATTATTTACACAATAATGTAATGCAATGTTTTTTCTCCTATCATGTTATCTATTGATTGGATAATTATTAGTTATATTTACATTTATTTTGATATTAAAATTAATTTCTATACAAACTTTGTGTTGACTTACTATTGAATAAACTATACATATAATTATAACCGTTTCACAACATATTTTGCAAAATATCACTTTCTAATGACAAGTCAGTGAAGCTTTGTTTGTTGTTTATCTGAAATATATTACAAAAATTTAAATTTTGTATATTTTCCTATTTTTCTGTCTGTATATAAAGAGTATTTATTCTGAATTCAGTTTTTATGTTAATTCAAAAATATTCACTATTTTTTATCCGTTTTATGAATTTATTAAATTTATGGCAACGAAAGGCAGAAAATTGGCTCAAATAAGGTGTTTAGTGTTTAATGTATTGAATGGTCGGGACATGTATATCATGTATATCGAGTGAATAGGAGTGATGTTCCGTACAGTAGATATCTATTGTGTGTTAAACTTGTCGTCCGTCCAACTCTATGGTCGTATGTATAACGATATCACAACTTCTTTATTATATAAATAACATAAGGAATTGGCTTATCGTCACTCCCGAAGCCATGTATAGTCTGGTTGTGACTAATAGTCTGGCAATCGATTTATCAATTAATAGACATTTCATTTCACTATTTTTCTCCTCAATTCTTCTCTCGTATTATACTTTTACTGATTAAAGGGTTTGCAAAGAGTGAGAGAAAACTGACCATTTAGTCGACATATAAGTGAGGCATCAAAACAAAAATGTATTTATGATTGAGTCTTATTGTGAACACAGTATTGATGAGTGCTTTTAGGGATATTGTGAAACAGAAAGANCGTATTATACTTTTACTGATTAAAGGGTTTGCAAAGAGTGAGAGAAAACTGACCATTTAGTCGACATATAAGTGAGGCATCAAAACAAAAATGTATTTATGATTGAGTCTTATTGTGAACACAGTATTGATGAGTGCTTTTAGGGATATTGTGAAACAGAAAGAGCGCAGAGAGAGAGAGAGAGAGAGAGAGAGAGAGACGTGATGCGAAGGATAATGTGGTGAATGTATCTTACCTTTGATGAAGTCCACGGACTGTTCCAAACCATACGTGTCTTTATCGCAATCGTCCAAAACATAGGCACCGATCGTGATGTCAGGCAAGAACTCTTCGCGAGAGTTAATCCAATCAATGGTGTGAAGCATACACTCGAGTGCCTGAATGCCCCCCTGAGGCATGATTGGGCCGCAGATCTGCCGGTCCTCCCTCTCGTGGATCATCATTAGACCGCCTAATATGATAGTGCCGTCCACTTCGGCCACTCTCTTCACCGGCCAACTAATGTTCAGACCGTTGGACGTGTGGGCAAATCGGGGCCGTCGGAAGCGCATCGCTTTGGCTATAATTGAATCCAATTGTGAGTCATTTGTGGTGAGTCGGGCGCCGGTGGTCGCCGTCTTGACGGACGCCGGACTCCACTCCGGGGTCTCTCCGAAGACAATGCGATCGACACTTAAATGCTGTTTATTTTCACTGAAGTCCCTATTATTGGCACTATTTTTGTCGATTATATTCGCATTCGTGAACACAGGGTATGAGAACTCCGGTTCAGACGACACGAGGACTATATGTTTGGTTAGAAGTATAAGAATCGTTGTCAACATTAATATCACTCTATTATGCGCTCTAAAGCACCACAACATCACTGATGATGACTGTCCGCCGCTTCTGATCCGAGTCTTTGTTTTCTTCTTGTATAACAAACCCAATAATAAATAACTGTTTGCCTTTCGGTATAACTTTTTTAATTCAACACAAAATGACATTTTCTCTTATAAATACTACTCGAAGCACAAAAACCACAAAAATTCAATATTTTATACTATATGTGAATTACAAGAGAAAAACATGTAATAAGTTTTCCTCGAAAATTATATACTAAAAAAAGTTGTAAAAATGCAATTAAATGCAAATATAATTGTAAGATATATTTTAATTAGAAATGAATTGTTTAGTAAAATAATTAGATTTCGTGTGAAGACTCTCTCCCTGAAAACAAAACACAATAACGTTTCAAATATTATATAAAACTTTATTTTGTTTCATATCTGAAGGAAATGTGTTTATTAATGAAGTGGAGAGATAAGAGGCGACACAACACATGAAACACATGACATGACATTGCAATGGATTGCAATCCCGCAGAACTGGTGAACTGATTGCCAACTCTTTGGCTGCATATGAAGGGATGCAAAGGCATAAGTGGCCGACCATTGGGTGCGCGCACTCGCATCACATCTCACTCTTTGGATGTGTTGTGCAGTGAATGGCATTCAATGGCATGCAATGGCAATGTATTGCACTTTTATTTCATGAGAAACAATATTAGGCGCATGTATTTCAATGAGACCCGACTTTTCGGGGGCTTTAATACATACCTATTATCCAAACAATAGCTCATCTGTACATTTGTCCGACTCTTGTGGCGCTTTTGATCCGCAAAATATAGAATATTCCGTATGTTTTTTATTGACAATAAAGTCTTGTATCAAATGTATCGCTGTTTTTAAGTCCGTTTTGTTTGAGTCGCTCTTCGGATAGACTCTGTCTATCATTACTTTGACGACACGTCCGCACAAAACCATTTTCATTAGTATTCACTGATTGTGTTTTGCCTTATATTCGCAAATAGTGTTCAATACCAACAATAAGATGACATAAACTTCTCAAATAATTTCATTTCTTTCTTCTCTTTTCGTAAACCTTTTATTTGAAATATGATTCCTTTGAATGTCTTTTAGCTCTGCTCTCAATCAGTGGACAAATCTTAACATTTATATCGTTTTCCTCTCTATTTGTTATAAATTTCATTTCATTCATGAGTTTAGGCTTTTTCTCAATTCAATCACTGGTTTATAACCAAAATATAAACTCATTTCTTCGTTAACTCAGAATATTAAACACAAATCAAACAATATTTTTGAAGTGTTGAGTAATTTTGATAACACTGTATATAAAATAAATATATAAAATCACAGATTCATTACAATTCCCACAAGAATTGAATTCATTCTTTCAAATCACAAACAATATATGACTTCTGGAAATGAGTTTGTATTCAACACAGTAGTAGACACCTCACTGGACCCTGACCTCACTGGACCCACAATGGCGGCGATGCCTTACCAAGGCTAGCAATGCCTTACCAAGCCTAATCAATGTTTGCCCTGGTAACCAAACCTTACCAAGCCTATCACTGAACTTTGTTGCCGTTCACCTCACAATGGATGCAATGCCTTACCAAGCCTA
>CAJPIZ010001780.1:0-15484 GCA_905368565.1 Medioppia subpectinata | reverse complement strand
TAAAAATATTTATGAAAATAACAAAATGTTAATTAACTGTAAAACAAAAAAAATAATTAAGGAATCAGCGGATAAATGATAAGAAGAGCTGATCCATTGAATTGAGAGCTGATTCAGCCCTTACCAGTTCCTCCCCCTCCAGAACCGTTGTCCTCAACGGAAGGGTAATCGCTATCCGTTTGGTCTGATCTCCCGTCTCGTCGGCGTCGCTTCAGGCCCTGGCGTTGGCTGTCGTCCATCCCATCCTCTGATCCATTTTCTGATCGTTCGCCAGCGCTGTAATTCTGACCAATCCCATGATCTCCAGCTGACCCGGCGGTCGCACCATCTCCTGCTCCACCAACAGCGCCCTCTTCAGCGGTCGGTTCAAAGTAGTCGGCGGGCAGACAGTCTGTGTCCACGTTTCCCGCATATGGTGTCAGCGCTGATGTCCAGTGAGAGCCCTCACCCGTCGGGCGAACGCTCAACAATGCCTTCGTGTTGACAGTGAAGGAGTTCTCGTTATAAATGGCGGTAATAGTCGCCGGTCGGGACAACACGATCTCAGCGGCGGTGAAGTTGACCTCTTTATTATTCTTCATGAATGTCAAGTTCTCGTTGAGGCCAATCATCAGCAGAATATAAAAGCTGACGTCCGAAAGAGTGACGTCTGGCTTTAGTTTAGTCGCCGCCTCTTCGGCCAAATGATAACCGTATGAATCGGGACGGAAATTAGTGATGGGTTGGAGTCCATCCCGAATCGGCGCTCCTCTCACCAGTATTGTTGGCCTCGAAGAGCGGTCCACTCGTTGGTGAACCGGATTCACATACAGTGGTGGAAGAGTGTCGTCGTCTTCAGCGGTCACTAACGGGTAGTTTCGCGAGCGTTCGGACGCTTCTTGTTCTGCGATCATTCGCTCCCGATTTACTTTCGCTGATTTCTGTTTCTCAGCCGCCAGTTGTTTGCCGTAATCGATGACCTCTTGTTCCAAGCGCTGATGCGATGGTATTTGACACCATGACTGTCCACCGGAGCCATACGGCGGCCGCGATTCATAGCGGATCAGCGATTGCCTCATTGCCTCAAGTTTTCCCTGCAGTGCGTTATTCCTCGTCACGAGAGAGTCGCTCTTCTTTATGAGGCCGTCATTCTTCTCCCGAAGGATTTCATTCTCTTTAGCCTCCAGTTCGCGACGGCTACTGATGTCAGCGATTGTCTTCCAGGCCTTCTTCTGGAACTCCTCCTGCTTTTTGAGCTCAAACTCCTTCTTCTTCAGCTCTGAGTCAGTCTTCTGGAGCTCTTCGGCCATCTGCTGGAGCTCTGTCTTCAGCGTAGCAACAGTTATGTCGATGTCTTCATTAGCGAACCCCTGGTCTCCACTAAGCGCTGTGTTGACACCGACTTCCACGGCGTGGACAGTGGTTCTGCTCCCGACGTCGCTGTTGGCCATTATTATGGGTCCGTTTGATGGTCTGAGCGCCAGATCGAGAGCTGATACTAAATCGCTGGACAACACATAGTTGATGGTCTCCACAACAGGTCCCGCGGCGTCCATGGAGTCGTCAGACATGATGTCTTCGAGCAGTGGGTCAGCGCTGATAGTGGCTGTGTTTGTCTGACACGCAGTGACAACAGTGTCCACCAAATGAGTCACCGTTTCTTCAGCTGACACTTGAATGTCATCACTAGTGATACAACCAATGGTTGGCGGCGGCGATGACCGGATCCTACGGCTGCGGCCAACGCTGCGGCCACGTCCGCGACTCGTGTCCGGCATCTGATCCATACTTTGCTGTTATTGATGACCAAAAGCTGAATATAACGGTTAAATCAGCACTTGTTATGAGCGGCTTTCAGATCACAAAATGGCGACTCATTTGACTGAACGCTGACTACAAACTAATGGCACAACTGTTAAGCGCTTAGAGTGGCTATGAATGAGACGGTAATACAATATGGGGTTTCATTACAAACGCATTGCATTACAGCTTATATATGAAATGCATTGCATTTTACAGTTATATAATAAGAAACAAAATAATAATAATAAAAAAATTAATAAACAAATTAATTAAATTTTTGTAAACATTATTAATTAAATGTAAATTAGCTGAATATCATATGTTAATTAAATAATAATTATATATAATAAAAAATAATAAACATTTTAAAAAAAACTTTTTAATACTTTTCGCACAACACTTATAGTCACAAAGTTTCGTATATTAATAATAGATTGTTTATAAATTTTCTAATAATATTTAAGTTACAAATTAAATAGAGAACAGCAATATAATTAAAATACAATCAACCATTTTACTGTTTTTTTTAAATCAGATATCATACTTCTTCCGCTGGAACTACTGGATCTTCCGCAGAGTCCGAAGGGCTGTCAGCTGATGAAGTGGTCACCACATGATTGTAGGCCTTAGAAAACATTGATTTAATGCCATTGAACACAATAGCTCTGACTATCGGTACATAATTTTGGGGTATGTATGACGATATGGAGGGAGGAATTAATCCCCAGAGATAATCGCTGACAACCTCTTCCAATACATCAACAATTACTTTGACAATAAATACCATAATTGAAAGTACACTCCTTTGACTAATACACGGCATTATTTTCCTTTTAAAATCCACAATCAGTTCAATAATCTTACAGCAATTAATCTATTGTCGCTGTATTACAATTTGTCCGCTGAATTAATTTCCAAACTAATTCAGCACTTTGTCTATAAATTTCAAACTTTTTAAATTAATTTCTAAATCAACTTTTACTTAATTTTATACACTTTTAACATACCTTTTAATATTCTTTTATTATTTCTCGCTGTTCTTCCTTTTGGAACAGATTCTCTTCTATATTTTTCACCCACACTTTTAATCTTCTTATTAATTATTTATTTACTTTATTATTTAATTAATACACTCTTATTTTCCCAATCATTCACTTCTATTTAAATTTCAATACTAACTTTTAATCTTTATATTTGTCGACACAATGCCCACAAACACTCTAATACAACTGGCCTATACCTCATCAGCGATTTCGCTATTTAAACCCTTTTAGCGACTATTATTAAATCATCGATTAACTCATCTCTGTATCCTATTTCCCCCCATAGTTCGCATCCCTTCAGCGGTATTTATGGTTCCCTTTTCATCAGCGGTTCCTTATATAACAGTTAGACTTAGAGTCCCTTTCGCTGACACACAGGTATTGCCTAAAGCAATGTCTACTCTAATGTCTTATATGGTCTTATATCTCAGACCCAATGACTTATAGCTGGTGTTGATTGTATTTTAAGTCTATGTCACTCTCGACCCCCTTTTTTTTGGTAACTAAAAACTTTTTTATTTTTATTTATTTCCTATTGAAATACTCAGACACTATTGCAATGGTAGTCAACTATTTAATCATTTCATCGCAATCAGCGGCAGACATATAAATCAATTATTATGATAAGAACTTAAAACTAATTGTCATTTGATTCCCAATTTGGTCAACTGCTGAAACTTTCAGCTAAACGTGTAATTAATGAATAAAAAAAAATGCATATTTCAATCTACAGCTGCATATTGCATAAATGCATACTCTTTGCGCTATAAGTGTTGTTCACATCAAAATGCGCTGACCTTTGCCTTCAATTATGTAATAACTCAGCGATTATTCTCTCCTCCCATAAAGAAAACAGATAAACAAATCGCTTCTGATTTCAATTATTAGTATATTGTAAGCGCTGTTCAGACATCACAACAAGAATGTCTGTATTGAGGCATATATTCAGCGGATTTCAAAAGTATTTTTATGATTAATAAAATGAGAAATATTTCTAAATATTTCGTAAGAATATAATATAATCTGAATATTATTACAAAATATAAAATAGAAGTAAAATTAATAAAATAAATGTAAAATTAAAATAAAATAAGTAATAGAATAAGTAAATAAAATAAAATAGTGAATTCGCAATTTGTTTTCTTATCTCTTAGTCCTTAAGCCATGCGGGAAGACGAACGACTCGCCCAACCTTTGTCTTTGTTCCGTTCACTTGTTTTGACGCATCCTTTGATTTGATGGCTGCGCTCTCTTTGTCTTCCACTTCCGATTCAGAGGTGGATTCGTCTGATTCTGTAAATTCAATGGAATCACCGATTTCTACCTCAGGATCTGAGTGTTGATAATCATCTGATTCTGTATTTTCAGCGCTAGAGTCACTATCTTCTCCAGAATCGTTATCACCGTTTGAACCATCGCTGAGTACTTCACTCTCATTCCCCTGAATCTCTTCAGTATCAGCTTTTCTGGTCATTCCGGGATCAGATTCTAAACTCCATCGCTTTTGGACATCCATGTACTCGAATGGCAACACGTTATCATCAGCTGATTCTCTTTCATGGTATGATTCCAATCGCTGAACATTCACCACGTCGTAACGATCGTTGTTTTCATTCCGTATTACATATACATTTGGGAACACTTCTCGAACGATGACAAACGGGCCATCAAATCGGGAACGAGTTTTTCCATGTTTCAGCTTTTTGTTCACCAAATTAGCGAGAAGTACATAATCTCCGCTTTTAAATGTTACTTCTCGTCGGTTGAGATCATAACGTTGTTTACTCAGCTGTTGGACACGTTCAGTAGCCTCTTTGGCCACATATCTGGCTTCTCTGACCAGCTGTAGATCTTCTTCTCTCTCGCGCTGTATTTCTGGCAAAACATCGCCAATAATGACATCTAATTGGTCTCTGGGTTTGGTTCCGAACAGCAAATAAAATGGTGACTTCCGGGTCGACGAGTGGACACTTGTATTGTACGCATAGGTAATGTGTGGCAAATAATGACACCAATTGTCTCGTAATCCGCTCGTTATAGCTATGGAAACCCCGAGGGTTTTGTTCAGCGATTCCACGTAAGTGTTACTTTGAGGTCTAAACGCGGTCGTCCGGGTGAGTTTAATACCGTACGACTGGTATACTCTTCGGCAATGACCGGAAGTGACATTTGTACCACGGTCACAAACTACTTCCGCTGGTATCCCGTATTTAGTGATTACATGGTCTCTAAAGAACCGCATAATTATTCTGTCGGTCGCTTTCGGTATAGCTTTTGTTATAGCAAATCTGGTCATTCGGTCGACCACAGCGACAACATATCGGTTCCCTTCGGTCGACGCGGTCAACGGGCCTAATACGTCTAAATGGACCCTGGCCATGGGTTTGTCGGTCAGCGGTATTGGTTGATAACAACCGGCCTTTCGGGTGGTTTTAGTTTTGCGCCGCTGGCACTGCGGACACGTTTTGATGTGTTTGCGGATATCAGCGTACATTCCTTCCCAAAAGTATCGATCGCGCAATCGTTCAAATACTTTGTTTCTTCCCTGGTGGAATGAGTTCTCATGAGCCAAATGCAATATCAGCGCTACAAATCTCTTGGGAACACACAATCGGTGGCCACTCTGTTGGCCGTCACTTCCCTTACGATAGAGAAGTCCTGATATAACAATGAAGTCTTTATTCAAGCGTTCCTTCTCTTCCTCTGGAGCTGAGCTATCGTCCAATAGATTGAGGACATGATTATACAGCGCGTCGTCCATCTGATCCCTACGGGTGATGGCAAGCGGCCAATCGGGTGAAGATTCCTGACCATTTTCTTCAAATCCGCTGATAGAAATTGTTTCTTCATACGACAGATCTTCCCATTCGCTGTCATTGGCACCCATTCCCTGGTCTTCGGAGTCAACAATATTCTCATTGACAGCAATTATATTGTCATTTTCAGCGACAGTTGGTATAAACGCACTAATTTCTTCACTGCAATTGTCATCATCAGGTGCTTCAGTGGTTGGAAATCGGGATAAGTGATCAGCGCACAGGTTTGTCTTTCCCGGTATATATTCAATGGTCAGCTCCGGGCAATACTCTTGAATCAATAGATAATATCTCATCAGTTTGTCGTCCAGTTTCTTAGCTGAAAACAGATATATAAGCGGGCGATGATCTGTTTTAAGGACACACTTTCGGCGTGAAATCAAATGGTGAAGTTTCTTAATAGAGAAGACAACAGCTATCGCTTCCTTATGAGTGGTGGCCAACCGTTTCTCTCGTTCTGATAGAGTTCTTGACACGCAGCTCAGCAATTTTTTTCCACTCGGCTCCACCTGTACAAGAACGGCCCCAACGCCATGTCCCGACGCATCCGTGTATAATTCCAGCGAACATTCTTCTTTATAATGTGTTAGAATCGGTGGTTTAAGTATCGCTTCTCTCAATGTGTTGAATGCCTTGTCTTGTCGTTCAGTCCAGTCAAACGGTACATCTCTATGGAGAAGTTCGGTCAGCGGTGCCGCTATAGTTGAAAACGATTTTACAAACTTCCTCCAGAAGCTGCAAAATCCTAAAAATCCGCGCAATTGTGTTATGTCCTTGGGCGGCTGTTCATCAATCAGTCGTGTAGTTCTTTGCGGATCAGGTAATATTCCACTTTCGCTGATTTGAAACCCGAGGAATGAGATAACAGGAACTCCTATTTTACATTTGTTACTTTTCAATCTCATGTTATACTCTCTTAAGCGCTGGAACACCACTCGTAAGCGTGAAGTAAACTCTTCAAAGTCTTTAGCAACAACTATCAGGTCATCTAAATATGAGAACACGGATTTCCCATTCTCAGCGGCAAATATAGTAGACATCACGTGACTTGCAATCGCTGGCCCGGATTTTATCCCGAATGGAGTGGTACGGTAATAATAATTACCAAGGTGAGTGGTAATCGTGGTCTTATGGGCGTCCGATTCCTTTATTTTGATTTGATGAAAAAAATTCGAGGCATCTATAGTCGCAAATATTTTGTTTCCGGCCAACATCTGAAGACCATCTTCAAGTGAAGGGAGCGGATGTCTGATTGGTGTGACCACAGCATTTAGGCGCCTTAGGTCAGCGCACAGACGATAAGAACCGTCGGCTTTGGGGGCGAACGTGATTGGACTACACCAGGCGCTCAGCGATGGAACCAGTATTCCGTTGTCCACTAACTCTTTCACTTGTCGTTCCACTTCAGCTCTTTGCCACGGGGCTAGCCTTCGTGGTGAGCAATGCACCGGTGCAGCTGATCCCGTGTCTATGGGGAGTTCAAACCCTTTTATGATCCCGAGTTCGCTCATATTCATTGCGAAACAATCTCTGAATTCGAGTAATATTTGTCTGATTTTCAGCTTATCTTCTTCTGAACGACCAGAGGCTATGTCTCCAAATGAGTTTATATACTCTTCTAGTGATGGGGTCTCAGCGGATGTCTGAAATGGACAATTCATGTCATTCACAGCGCAAATGTTAGAATCGTTATTTTCTTCTTCCATTGCATCCATTATCTCATCCATGATGTTCTTCACTTCCGCTGTATTGTCGTCAACGAGGGCTGATATTAGATCATTGATTTCCTCATTCAATCCCAGCGAAGAATCACTTTTACTGTCCATTTCCGTGGAAACATTCATTTCCAGTGATGTATTAGTGTTGGCGCTCGTATGGGCAGAGCTATCAGTTGATTGGTTTCTGGTATTATATTGTCTCAGCTCAATTGAAGCGTGAATATTATCAACTATAATGTCTTCCCAACTTGTATGTGGTCTCGAGATGAGATACAGCTCCAGAATATTCTCGCCACTACCAATGGTAAGGATCTCAGAGCTGACATTCATTAGTACCAAAAAGATCCGCTTGTCGTTCACCTGTACGACTGAATCACTGCTTCCCAGTCCTTGTCTGAAGAATTGTGTGTTGATTCGGGCGAAAACTTGTCCATTAGTGATAGAATCAGTTATACAACGGATTAACTGTCGCTCATTTGGTTGGAGAACAACATCTTCATCTGTTTTGGCCGTGAATGTACTGCCAATGCTGTCGTCATCTTCACCTTCTGCTGATTCCTCACTTTTATTTGCTTTAGACTCTTCTTCCTTATGTTGTGTTTCATTTGCAGCGACGACTTCCACATATTGGGGACACTCTTCACGTCTAACGCGGATTAGTGGCGGAGATAATGGACTCCAAGTTTCATTCGCTTTTCTCTTCCCTTCCTTCCCTTCGCCATCGCTGAGGAGATGTGTGTCGTCTCCATGGATACTGTGATTAATCAATGGGTTGTGTACTGTATTGGCTGATGTCATATCTCTGTCACCAGAGGTCTCAGCTATAATTGATGTCTCTTTGTTGTGTCTCACATCAGAGCCTTCATTACAAATACGAAATAGTTTCGCTTCCTCTTCAGTCGCTGGGAACCACTCATATGGAGGGGTCGGTCGCGAGCGTTGAATCCATTCGGACATGAGGTTTGGTTTACTTATACTCCAGACCCTGTAATCAGCGCTGAATGTCATCCCTATAGAGGACATGAAATCCATTCCCAATAGGCATGATATGGACGGGTCGTCGTATACAGCGATTGACATAACGACAGCTCGATCTCCAATAACGATGCGGACATTCTCCACGACACCGAGTGGTTGTGCGACCGATCCGTTGGCCATACGAAGAATATCTCCATCCCATGGTCTCATCTGAAGTCTTTGTCTCTTCACTACATCGAGGCTCAAAGTTGTAATACAACTTCCAGTGTCTATGAGTGCGAGTATAGGTCTTTTGTTAACAATCACTCCCATTCGTGGTGTGCGTCCCATTCGTATATCACTAGCCGCTGATACTGAAGGTTTGTTTCCGGTCTTCAGCTCTTGGAAATACTTTTCCACGTCTTTCAACAGCTGTTCTCTTTCCTCATGTAAGACTCGCTGATCTCTTGGTTGGTTCGCATTCGGTATGAATGGTTCGGCTGTCTGTGGGGTTGAACCCACCGGCGGTTCATTAATCGCTGGCCGTTGTGCAGAAGGGCGCTTAGGAAGTGGACAGTCTCTGAAGAAGTGTCCGCTTTCGTTACAATTATAACATTTTGGCGTGAATGACGGTCGAGCTAACTCTTGTGATGTTTCCCTATTGGGGTTGTATTGAGCCCAGCGTTCAGGTGGACGGCGAAACTCATTCAGCGGCGCATTTGTCTGGCGTAGTCGACAGGTGTCAGCTCTGTGTCCGAACCGAGTACAGAGTTGGCAGCGATTCTCAGTATTGTTTCTCCGGACATCAGGACATTCACGCAACACATGTCCCGTTTGGCCACAACGATAACAGCGGACAGGCGATAGCTGATTATCATCTCCATGTCTAATGGGTTTGGATGATAGGCCCGATTGTTTCCGCGAATCAGCTCCACGTGAGTAGTCTTTAATGCATTTCACAACTTCCTTGACATTATGTATTGAGAAAATTGTTGCCTTTAGGAAGTGATCCTTCAGGCCTTCATAAATGATGTCATGTATCTCTTTCTCTGACACCTCGAGGTCCAACTGCTTTGCTCTGCGGACAACTCGTTCAGCGAAATGTGTGGCGGATTCATCTGATTCTTGTTTAGCCGTTGAAAGTAATGCATATTCTCTTTGGGTATTCAATACAGAATAATAGCTTTTCATTTCTCTTTTCAGTATAGTCCAGCTCTGCCTTTGGTCGTCTTTGAAGGCCGGGTAAAACCAGGACTTCGCGTCGTCTGCCATTGAGAGAGAAGCCATTTTATACTTCTCTTTATCGCTCCATCCGTTAGCGCTGGCCATGGATTCGAACTCTTCAATCCAGTTTCCGAGGTCTGTCTCTTCGCCTCGAAATAATGGTGGCTTTTGATGTGATCTCCGGTGCGTTTCATTGATAGACAGCGATTTTAATGTCTGTGTCAGCGCTGAAAAATACTCCTTCTGTTCATTACTTACGGCCGATTCGTTACTCGAATTCGGTCTCAGATTAGGCGCTGATATTATTTGTGAATTCTCATCCGATTCTGGAGACGATTCCAGTATAGAGTCTGGCATTAAATGTGCTTTTTGTTGCTTCTCTTCTCTGATTCCTATCTTTGAATGAAAATCTGTCTCTACTTTGACATCGTTTCTCTCATTTGTCTCTTTGGGTCTCAGCTTTTGTTCACCAGTTTTCACTAAATTCTCATGTTTTGAATCAAATATACCAAGAATGTGTCCGCTCTTTGCCCGAGAATCACACAAACCTTGGATCCCCTCTTTGATAGCCAAAACTTCCTCTGATTTAGGATTACTCTCTCTTCGCTGCTTAACCTCTTGAATGGCAAATTCGAGTTCCTCTGCCTCTGCTATAGCTTCTCTCAGCTTAATCTCGATATCATTCCTTCTTTTCTCCTTTTCTAACTCTTCTTTCAATGCTTTTCGACGTAAAATGTTTTGTTTAGAAATTTCATTTACCTTTCGGATGAGATCTTCGTCCGTCTCCATCGTTAGGCCCACAGGAAGGCTGTCTTCGGGTGATTCCGATGCCTTCACAGCTGTGTCCACAATCGCTTCGCTCGCAACTGAATCGCTGGATGAGTGTTCAGCGCTTTCAATCTCCTCCATTATTAGACACTATGTTCACAGTTTGTTCACAATTTTGTTCACTTTGTGACTCTTTCTCACACTTTACGGGAATCGTGTCAAGGGGTACGGGTATACCCGGCCCTTAGAACAGTTTACCCCGCACCCAACACCAATTGTTACGGGCCAAAAGTCCAGCTTAACTACACCTCCACCTTGTTTTCAGCGCTGGATCTAATGACTTGGGGTTTCGTAGCAACAAATGGTAGACTCAGCTGTAATTCACTCAAAACTCTGTATAAAATTGTTACGGGCCAAAAGTCCAGCTTAACTACACCTCCACCTTGTTTTCAGCGCTGGATCTAATGACTTGGGGTTTCGTAGCAACAAATGGTAGACTCAGCTGTAATTCACTCAAAACTCTGTATAAAATCATTAAACGCTGTAATTTTGGTTGATTTTTAATGCTTTTATTGCGAATTCAAACGATTATCAATAAAAAAAGTACAAAATTAAACATATTTTAAAGTTTTAAATCAAAGTTTTGCTGAAAGAGAGACCACAGACCAGTGTCTGCAGTGACCGTACGCTGAATACCCTTCCCATCGCTTTTACAACTCTTTTTCCCTATTCTCAGCTCCACTTAACGCACCCATCGGTGGCCTCTCTCTCAGCGTAGAAATAATTATCAAAACAGTAATAAAAGTTAAATTTTAAATTAACAAAATGTTTAAATGTTTTAAAAAAACAGCGAATTTTATGACACAAGTAATTAAAATATCATATTTCAGATGTAAGAAAGTCATAAAACATAAGAAAAGTGATTATTTCTGACATTACAGCGATTATAAGGATTACATAAATGAATTATCGCTGAATTTGAAGCAAAAGTAATTTTAAATGTTTCTAAATGTTAATTTTTATAAATACTTTTATTGTTTTACAATTAATTGACATTTTGTTTTTTTTATTAATTCCTTAGTCGCCTATTTACTATTCTTCTCGACTAGGTAACTTAACTCTCGACTAAGTCGGGAATGGTCGTCAAAGCCCTGACACTCGGCGTTAGTCTTACAGTAAAAGTGAACGCATGTATTGTTTTCAAGTCTGTAATTGCTATAACAGGTGCACACTTTGGACAAACAAAACTGAAAATCACCACAGTCGAAATCAGTTTTACACACTTTGGTCACATTGTTCGCTGTCAATGAGGCAGTAATGAACACACAGTTAACTATACAAAAGTCAATTAAAATGTATAAAATCACAAATTGTTTCAATAGAGNTGAGGCAGTAATGAACACACAGTTAACTATACAAAAGTCAATTAAAATGTATAAAATCACAAATTGTTTCAATAGAGAGATCATGTTTTGAGCTTTAATTACTGGATTACTACTAAAAGTGTTAACAATTGACTAGAAATACTGAACCAAATGTATAGAAAATCTAAATTTTATATTACGTTAAGTATTACGTTGTGTTATCTGATTCTTGAGTCGCGACAATAATATTTGATTTTGTGCTTAAAGTCTGGGCAATAAATCATAGATTCCCACTAAGTTATTGACAATAACTGTACTTAACATAAAATCCACTAATTCTGTGGTATTATTCAGTTATTAACGTATGAAATGCAATAACAGATCGCTTATTAAGCTTTAATAATAAAAGCTTTTGTGTTTCTAATGTATGGCTTAATGTATGCTTTTATTAAGAAAGATAATTCTCACGATTGGATTAATTAAATGAAATTTATTTGCATTTCATTAATCTTAATTAGATCTTAATTTTGCGATTAAGTCTTCAGTAATTCAATTCCAATCATTGAATTAAGAGAAGAAAAGTTTGTTGAATAACAACTCAATGAAGTAAAGAGCGATGAAATTTGATAGATTTTAAAGCCAAACGCAACCAAATTATCCCTTTATTAACGGTTTAATAGAAATGATTGATAGCATCAACAAAAACAGCAAACAATATAATAATATTAAATTTTCCAAAATTTATTCATCATTTTTTGGGTCAAACGAAACAACTTTTATTTTAAGATATAAATAGCTTTAAGGAGAATATCAAGTATTAAAAAAGGATTTCAATTTTTTATTCATTATTCAAAATTGTAAATACAATACCTGTTTGTAAGACATGTATAATAATAAAAAGTTTAATATAAAGTTCTTAAGGGTTCACTATTTTGAGAGCAGAAACGCGCTTCTCATTCAAGTATTTAAGCTCTGATTGAAATGCATTGTCAAAGCCATCGGTTGCCTTCAATTTTGAGACTATATTATCGGCTCTATTCATAACTTCAATCAATTCATTGGCAAAAATCCTTTTACTGTTCACATCAGTGGAGAGCAGCTGGTGAAGGGTGAATTCTGAATAATTAAAGTAATTAAGGTTGTTATCAAGTCACGAAACGAGAAATTTATAGTTACTTCAATAAAAGTGTGAGACAAGTGTTATAGACTGCCGAGATAGAAAGTGGCCCATCGATACATAGCACCGGCAGAGGTCATCCTTACTCTTACATAACAATCTATTCTGAATGTAGAGATTATAAGTAAGCAATTCATCGCCTTTATGTAAATTAATCAACGCTTCGCTTAATTTCTTGTCCGTTAATAAATCGACGCCTTTTGACGAATACTTCAAACCCAACTCTATATTCTCGATGGCTTTGCGGACATCTAATGCAGTGCTCTTACAGTTGAGGCATTCGCTGGTAAAGTCTTCGTTATGAACGACGGCTCCATTGCATTGAAGGCACAGTAAGGCTCGGGTCAGGTTCTCCGCACCCGAAGCGCATAGTAACGTGAGTGTCAGTTTTATCATAACTGAAAAATTAAAGCAAACAGACAGAGAAGCCCTGTAAGAAACTATCAATCCAGGCATTGTCATTAACTAAAGAAGCGGTGAGAAATATGAAGAGCGTCTTTTAACAGTCATTTGAGTTCCACTAAAAAGTGTCAATATGTTTGGATCGCAGCTATGATTGAGTAAACATATTGTCGGATATAAAGCGGTTCCTATTTTTCTTCGCCACTCTTTATACTTCTCGCAGATTTAACAGTCATTTGAGTTCCACTAAAAAGTGTCAATATGTTTGGATCGCAGCTATGATTGAGTAAACATATTGTCGGATATAAAGCGGTTCCTATAATATCTTCGTCGACATCAAAACCAAATTTATTGATTTCATCGCCAAAATCCTGTTCCAAAACACTGATTAAATTAGTGGACAACTGTTGGATATGTTTGAAGATAATGGCTCCCAAACCAATGTAATCCATAACTTTATTATTGATATGTAAACTCTTTTGGAGCGCAATAAGCGTGAAAACCGAAGTCAAACAATAGCTAAGCATTGAATCTAAATTATGATCATTTTGGTGGTCAAGCAATTGATACACTGAAGAATAATCGCCGGAATATAAAGCGCTAGAATCACTGGAATTACTTAAATTTGGAGACAATTCTGTCGATATTTTGATGGCATCTCTTATACCAGTTCTCAATAAAATTCTCAAAACTATATATGAAATTCCCATCTCTTTGGAGAGAAAGAATAGTGCCTTGCATTCAGATGAATGGTATTCAGTCCATGAGGTTTGACGACAGTAATCGCTACAGAATATCATTTGATTGCAACCAAAACAGGGAACAAATCGATTGTCTAACGAAGTGAAACAGTAGTGACAGTAAGAATCGTATTTGTCTTCATAGAGATATGTGGCAAACGGTTTCTCCACAATAAGAGTGTCACCAAATTTAATATCTTTATTAGCGGTAATGAATCTGCCCTTTGGTTCCGTATAAGACAATGCTATTAAATCGGACGCATTCTTCAGCAATGCATTTGAAATATCGATCTTATCGTCCGAATTATCGTCCATTGGTTCGCAATCTTCTGAATTCTCTGCATTTGTCTCTTTTGACTCTAAACTTAATTCAATCATTAATTTCTGCAATTCTTGTCCCACTTCTTCAACATTAGCGCATTTATTATCAGTCATATCACGTCTTAAACTATTTATCACTTCCAGCGCTGATTCCTTCTTCTCGAGAGATGTCAAACATTTGGCTTTTCGTAACAAAAGTTCATGTCTTCTCTCATCACCACAATTGTAACGAATGGAGTCTTCGATGTCTTCCAAACAGGATTCGTATTCTTCAAGTCTGAACATCACTTGCGAGCGATCGGCAAATGTCACCGACAATTGATTCCATTCGTCGGGAGGACTGCCTTCTGAAGGAATCGGAGACAAACGGATCGCTTCCGAGAAGTGTTGAATGGCTTGAGAAAAGCGACCGCTTCTGAAACACTCGTTTCCTTTTTCTCTCAAATCAATTGATTTCTTGAGATCTTTGCCGTGATTTTCGTTGCATTGAATCATGTCTTCGTATAATTGTTTAATCGCTTCCAAGACATGACTATTTGTGAGACAAAATTCAATGCGATTTCTGTTGTCTTTCAATGCATTGAATCCATTAATGAACACATTTTCGTCCCAATTGTCGATCGCTTTAAGTTTGGTCTTCAATGCGAGCGTAAACTTCGCGAACTGATCCCACCCTTGATCTAAGGCCTCACCATTGATGATGTCTTCAGACATGTCCCAAATCGATGACAATTAGATCTTAATTAACAAAATATCAAACAATAATCACATCAAATGAATGCAACAAAAGTTGAGACATGTGTTGACAACACGTTTTGTTGACAACATTTAAACTTCAATTCAATGCAACCAAAAGTAACGCTCTTTAGGGCAACACTTGATTATTAAATAACTTTTAATTAATTGTTAATCAGTCTTCAAATTAGTTTACAAGAAATAAAAGATTAATAATTTTACCACTTTTAATAAATTTAATCATATAATTGATAATTAAATCATAAATTAGTCAATAATTAACAATAATTGAGTGCAAAGTGTGTAAAGTTTTTGAATGCATTTGAAATGAGAGCCAAATGTTAGCCACAAATGAAGGCAAAGTGGGAAACATTTGAAGCGATCATTGGTTTGCATTCAGTGTTTGTTTTGAATCCATATTATCATCGCTTTTGGCC
>CAJPIZ010001779.1:0-15486 GCA_905368565.1 Medioppia subpectinata | reverse complement strand
AGATTATAAAAAAGTAAATTATTGTTTTAAGGAATAATGATGCAAAAGCAATTATATCTACGAAAATATCCATTCTTTTAGTATAGAGATAAGATCATAGATTAACATTGCCTATAGGTTAGCATTAGCTTCTATTCTTAAGCATTGTATGTAATAATACACGAATAATACATGATATACATGTAATAATACATGAATAATACATGGCAACATTTTTTTCATGTATTATCCCATCCCTAATCATTACTGAATATACAGTACATATGGAATGCAATCAATGCTATCGTGAATTTAAATTAACACAAAACGAGAAAATATTTCTCTCAATTGTGGGCAAAATTAGCCGAAAAGCACAACAAACACAACATTAATAATAAATTCTGGAAAAAGTAGTAAAGCCTTCAGTGTTTGCCATCATTATTACGATTAGAGATAGGAATTAAAGTTTAATTACTTTAATATATTTCATATTATGGTTGTATTGGCTTTAATGCTAAGCTTTGTTGTGTTAAACGGCGACATAATCTCGCTGTTGATGTATATGACAGTAGGGGTACTGTTTTGGGGTACTATTAGGGGTAGTGTTTGGCCACTTCGGTGGGGGACACAAGAGTTTATTCATAAGACAGTATTAACACCAATACAATGATTACTGAATCAGGTTTTTGATTGGTTTGATAGCGACTATAATATCCATAAATCGCCGCATAATAACACACAATAAATTTGCTGCGAATAACAGCAACACATAAAACATGAAAAACTCATTTAAATTGTCAACCAATTCATCCCAAACGACCACTACTTCAACACTAAGCGTACGCATAGTATCGCCACTACATTACCACCGATGCCACCAAAAAAAAGCCAACGGGAGGTAAAGGCGCTCACAAACCACCAAATGTTACATTATTTTATACAATAAAAAGTGTTTTTTAACTTAAAAACTTTTTTCATTTGTGAGCAAAAATGCATTATTTTTGTGCACAAAGAACATCACTCTATCTATTCTTTTGCTCTCCAATTCTCGTTTGAATATAAAATATATCTAATTTAAAACCACTATTTTATTGTATGACTATTTTGCGAGACATAATATACTGTAGTTTTATAATTACTCTTTAAAAAGCAATTTCATTTAAAATTAATTGTATTTAAAATCCCATTTTAATCCACGAGTTTATAAATTATTACTTGAAGTCATTATAGGAATAAAAAGTATATTTTAATTAATAAGATTTGTTTGTAAACATGTTGTGGGCTATAATATACAGTATATTATTGAAAATTTAGTGTTTAGTTTAGCGCTTTTTAGTTGGCCTGGTCTATGGGTTTGGAGGTATTTTTAGGTATAATTTGGTGATATTTAGGTATTGGAGCCCCTCATGAGCCCCCCTCCTGACGGATGGGTGAACGTCCTTCAGAGCCAACACAGAGACCCCCTATTTATTTGAAAATTCCATTAAATTTTGAAACCGTTTATTACTTTTTTGTGCAAAACTATTACTGACTACTAAGTAGTAAATATTTTTATTGATTTTTATGCTCTTTTACTGGTGTTTCCAATTAGTTAGAACTCCAGAACATAAAACATAAGTGCCTTTCGTCTAAACCTTATTGAAACAAAATTGCCTTTTAAAACATCTTTTAAAGTTAGACAATAAGTATTTATAAGTTTAGACCATATATTCGTCTCTCTCTCTCTCTCTCTCTCTCTCTCTCTCTCTCTCTCTCCGAATGAATTTGAATTTTTCAATTAAAAATATTTTTGATTAAAAATTTTATTTTTTAAAACTTTCGTTTTATGAACTTTTTATCGCAACCATTATATTGACATTTGTATTAATAAAACAAATTCTTTTTGATAAATCATTTTCTAAATGTTATTTATCTATAAATATATCTATTTTAATATGAATTCTTAATCTAAATTGAAAAAGAAAATGGTTTCAAAAGCATTTGATAAAATTATACTTGATCTAGATCAAGTCATATTGTCTTAGAAATGTGATATTTTTTGGCTCAAAAATGTGCAAATGGTTATTCACAACCAATATATTCTTAAAATTATATCATGTAATTTTTGTTGAAATAACTGCAGCATATTTTTTGTGAATGATTACATGAATTAGCTTTATGTGAAAACACAATTTATTTGTTTATTCTAACTTAATTCTAATCTAGTTTATGCTAATCTAATATCAATATAATTATATTAATAATATCTGTTTATTTGCCATATTAATTACCATATTCTAATATACTGTATTTGCACAAACATAAAAAATATTTCAAAATAAAATCTCATATCACGAGTGTTCACAAAATTTTCACAAACATTTAGAATTTGATCTAAAATGTAGTATTTATTACAAATAATGGTGAATTTGTCAATAAAAAGTTATTAAAAATAACTTATTATTATTATTTTTCATTCTTTAGTTCATTCTCTGATATTAATAAGGGTTTTATAAATAGATGAACAGAAAAACTAATGTATTTCAGATTAAGCCTTGTGTTACCCTTTGGGATGAGTTACTCATTAATTACCTGTGAAGCGTTAAATACCCAATTGGCCGGCCGTACCATTTGCTAACAATATTAACTCAATTTACACCATATACTCAACATGTATTGTCTTCATATAGTCTCTCTCTCTCTCTCTCTCTCTGAATGAATTTGAATTTTTCAATTAAAAATATTTTTGATTAAAAATTTTATTTTTTAAAACTTCTCTCTCTCTCTCTCTCTCTCTCTCCTGTCTACTGTACACAAGACAACAGTAGGGAATGGAAAGGAAAGGCAGCAAAACATAAATGCTTTAATAAGTTAATAGATAGACATAACACCAAACCTGCAAACATATGCCAAAACACACATTTGAGTACAGGTTAGCACACAATGGCATCAAATCATATTTCAGGTGTACAACCAATCCATACTCTCAACAACAATGTACACAACACTACACAACACTACTCTATATCTCCCCCTTAAAAGTGAGGCCTTTTTTGGGTCTCATTGAAACAAACCGGTAATAATTGTGATTTGCGTTTTGCCAAACAGTTCTCAACTGATAAATAAATGTTTATTTTCTATTTTCATATTTCATTACTTTTATTATTTGAAAATTTGATTTATTTTTCTCTATTTTCTCAATTATTTCTGAAATTTATTGCTTATTATCGGCAAAATATTTTTGGCAACGATTTGCCCTTAAAGATAGTGCCCATTGCCTGACAGTCACTATGATATCAATGGCCTATCAATGAATTGCTTATCACAAGTATTAGGTTTCTGTAGGTTTGATTCAAACCGTCTGAACACAGCATTCATACACTAATCTGGTGTTTGAGATCTTCTATCATATTTCAAATATTATTAACTCAAAAAACTTCTCTCAATTCATAATAAGTTTTTACACAACAAATCATTTGCTGTTTCGAAGCGTTAACAACGAAATCATAGTTAAAATTAAAATGTTTGTGATATTTAAAGTCTGTTTTTTCATAATTGGATATAAATTAAGCATAAGTTTGTTGTTGAGGTGATTGCGAGAAGACGTACTCCTCATTAGCCATAATTTAGTAATTGATGAAAAGGATGTGATGAGAGAGAGAGAGAGAATGTTGTGTATTCGGTGTCCTCAAGTGTGAGCTGTGGGCCCGAGTCGTGGGTCGGGATAGTGTTTAGTGGCAACGATTGGTCAAACCCTTTGCACTTTCTCTGCGGTACAATAGGCCAAACCCAACCCCTTATGTGTTTAGGTTTAGAGCTTTTTGTAAGATATGTGCAAACGATTGGATGTTTATAAAAGAGATGAATAATAAAATGAATTTAGTTCTTAACACTCGAAACTGTTGGCAATTCACTACTAATTCAGTGCTTTTTGTAAGTGTTTTAAAATTTTATTTATGTATAACTGTTTGCAAACTCAACCAATGCTTGTTTGGACTATTTTGGTGTTGGGCTCTGCCTTCGGGCCAAATAGTGGTTGAGTTCTCAGTTCTTGTGCTCATATATGCCATACAAAGGGAACATAACATAAGAGATAGTCTAAGACTCGTTAGTCTTACGTTATATAAGTTTTTTGCTGTAATTAACTCGAGTTAAAGCGAATCCCAAACATTGCAAACACAGCCACAGCTCTGGCCGATCATTGGATGGCTGTTAATGTGTTGGTATAGTATGCGAGCGCTCGCATACCTGCCTACAGGTTGTTTAGTCGTGCCATCACTTCAATCCCACCTCAACTTCTTCTTCCAATGAAAATCATTTTTTAATTCAATTTTTACAGCCATTGTTCCAACGCATCACATCTCATATGATATGCCGACTCGGAGGCCAAACTGGCCATTCATTTGGCACAATATCACACAAACCACCATTAATTTAGATACTAATTTCGCCGATCCTTTATCTCATTGTATGCATTGTTTGTGTGTGTCTTCTTCTCGAACCCTCATCTCCACCAACACATCCACCAACACATCCACCATCACATCTAACATCACATCCAACATCACTGACATCTCCTCCACCTCTTCGCCGCATTCGGCAAAAACTGTGAAAAATAGACTCAGAAGTTATTCTGTGTCCAAATCGTGTCCGATATCGGCAACAATTGCTATCTTAATAGTCATAATGTTATTCATTGATGTGACTCTTGCTTGTGGTCCGGGAAGAGGTGGGGGTCGGAGAAGAAGTCCGAGAAAACTGACTCCTCTTGTATTCAAACAACACGTTCCCAATGTATCTGAGAATACATTGGGCGCCAGCGGACAGCCCGACGGCAAAGTGACCAAAGATGAGCAGAGGTTTAGAGAATTAGTGCCAAATTATAACAACGATATCATCTTTAAAGATGAAGAGGGGACGGGAGCTGACAGACTCATGACTCAGGTATGTCTCCATCACTAACTTATTATAACTTATACTAACTTATGCCAACTTTCCCCCACTTTTACTGGCAATGAGTATTCATATTGAAATGAACGAGACGTTAATCTCGGAACTAATTTCTAGATGTTTTAGCTATGAGTTGATAATTGAAACAATTGGTTGTGTTGTGAGTGATGTTAGACTGGTTTGAAAGTGTATGGGTTTTAGAGGTAATGTGTTAATTGGATGACTGGATAAATGAATGAAACAACTGTTGCTATTCTTAACATGTATTTTGAATATCAAGTGATAATTGAAAAAAGATTTTGTGAAGAGATGTGAATAAATACAATGAACTGAAAATGAAATGATATATAGATTTGAAAGATTTGAATGAAGAGTAAGAGTGTCGGCGCAGACGTCGAATGGATTCTGTGTTTTCTATATAATTATAATAATATATATAATAATAAATATAACTCTAATATAATTCTCTTCACATATAATATTAACAATTATTAGCTATAGTGTAGAGAAGCTAAGTATAAGTTAAAGCAAAAAAGTGCACAAAACAGCAGAGCATAGCCGAGTAGAGTATAGTTTGATGCCCATTATGCCAGTGCCTCGGGTGCTGGTTGTGCACCAAAAAAGTAACTGTGGTCACCCTGAGCCTAGCGGGAAGGTGCAAATTACAAGGAGAGAGAGAGAGAGAGAGAGAGAGATGACTGGTATGTATGCATAATATACATCAATATTATATTCACTATTGACTATTGAATATAACAAACAATTCATATAAGCGTTTGTATTAATTGTGATATTCTGGCCCAAAATGAAAGGGAATATTCGTGTATTGTTTTTCAAAATATAAATTATATCACAACTAAAACTAATAGAACTAACAATTGATTGTTTTTATACCTAACAATATTCTACATTATGTATAGTATGGAAAGTAGTATGTATTGTGTGGAGCCAAAAAACAATGACAATCGGTTGGGGACTCGTATGACAATATGGTATTAAAGATCATACAATAATATGAATGGATATAATGTAAATCAATACAAACCTCCTTCCGCTTCGCAAATCAATAATACATTGGAGTTCTCGTCGTACGGACCGACCAGTCCTTCCAGACGCTGGCCCTCCATATCCATGATTAGTACTTCTTTGGGAGGCACTGCACATATTGGTCATAAAACATGTAGATATTTATTAATTAAATAGTCTTGTATTGTTTAAATAATTTTAATGGGTATAATGCTAAGTAACTTGATGGAAATTTATCATTTTTGAATTTTTTAAATAAATTATGTTTATTATTTGATAAATAAAGCAATCGAGGTAATTACAATATCTGTAGCAATGGGTGTATAGAGCGTATAGTAATAGACTATTTATAATGTAACAAATGTATTCATAACGTGATTAAGACTAATTAATAAATAATTATATTCATTAATACAGTAATGGATATCAAAAATGTTTGTGAATTGAAAAATATTTTCAAACATTACTGCATAGAAAATATGCTTTAACTTTGATTTTGCAATTTATAAATTACATTACAATCAATCATTCATCTCGTGTTCATTGTATGGGAATATATTGTATTTGTATTGTGATATACTTGCCATATGTATATATACAAACTTATAGATTGTATACATACTGTATATGAATGTATACGTGTAGACGGCATATATTTAATCTATATAGATTTTGAAAGGCACTCAAATAAATTAAAAATCTAACTCATTTTTATTTCACTTGACATGTTTTAATGGCAAACTTGTTTAAAAATATTTTGGTAACAAAAGTAAGAAAAAGATCAATAATTAAATGGTAAACATTGAATTGTAACTGAAAACTACTTTATTATTGATTAAATAAGATCTATCATTGTAAATAATAATAATATTTTATTCCGGCAAATAAACACCATGGTAAAATCATATTTTAAACAAATTAAATATTAAGCATATCCCTATTTATTCCAATTATTTTAGGAATATTTTTGTTATTCAAAAAGTTTTAAAAAATATTAATATAAATACTAGATTAATTAAAAAACATACCGGTAACATTGAGCTGAACGACCACGTTCTGGGTCCGGGCCTGTCTGTAGTCCACACGGCACCGGTACTCTCCCTGATCGTGTCCGGTCACGGGGTATATCTTGAGCACCGGCGGTGTGGCACTGGTGTCAAAGTGAAACCGTTTGCCCAACTCGTCGGCCGGCGAGTGCTTCGACTTAGACAACGGTGTGTTGCGGGCGTCCACTCGGTATATGGGTATACCTGTGCCGCCCCTATACCACAGCACTAGCGATACGTCGTTTTCGCCCCAAATGCTCGTATTACAGGGTAGGGATACCTTTCCACCCGCCACTGATTGCATTTCCGACATACCTATGGTATAATAAATTAGATAATGGATTAGATTTATGATGGTTCATTAATTTAGTGATTTTTATATTGTTGAATTTTTGCGCGCAAAATGTGCCAAATGTTTGGATATACTAGTGATTTAGTTTTGGATTTTTTACTGTGTTTTGATTATTGTTTAGTATTTATTTAGTTTTATTAATTTAATGGGTTTTAAATATATTGATTTGTTGTTGGTTATATAATATATGGGAATATAAAATAATTTTTATCAGATCAGAGCCAAGAAACCCCTTTTAGGTGTACACATATGCTGTACACACGTAATCGGGGGACAGTTTGCCCCTATGCACACATTTTTATAGAGTATTGCCATTGCATTTCAATTTACAGCATATGTGTACGTTGTATGTGAACACCTAAAAGGGGTTTCTTGGCTCTGATCTGATTTTTATTCAAATTTCATTGCGTGTATTATAGAGTGAGTACATTAATAGTAAATAAACCGGGTTTAAAATAAGATTAAATATATGTTTTATATATACAAATATTCTGTAAATACGATACACAGAAATGTAAGTAAAGTTTTTGAAGTAAAAGCAAAAATTAATCAAAAAAAGTTGCAAAATTTTTTTCACAATAGAAATATATATTTTATATAATACTTGAGAAAAAAAAATACAAAAGCGATGAAAAAGTACAATAGAAGTAAAGAAAATTGAGTGCAAAAGAAAAAAATAAATAGCAAAAAGTCAGTCAAAGATTGAATGCCGAGAGAGAGAGAGAGAGAGAGAGAGCGAGAGAGAGAGAAAGTGTTAATAAAATAAATGTGTTAAATGTTTTGCTTTTTATATTTGCTTTTTTAGATCTAAATTCTTAAGTAAATTACATTTACTTTTTAGAGAGAGAGAGAGAGAGAGAGAGAGAGAGAGAGAGAGCAGGTATGGTATATCTGATAACTTATGCTCTCAGATAAGAAAGCGTAAAAGTTTTATTGTCCTAATTTCAAGACATAAGCCAATCGCCACCCACTGTGGCATCCAATTCAAACACCCTCACCCTCGCTCTACCTCACTCTCCCTCACTCTCTCTAGCCTTCTCTCCCTGCGCTCACTTTACTTCGCCTTCACATCTCAGCTCACCTTAAGCTCAAACCTCACCTCTAGTACCAAACAGTTGTGTTTGAGTTGTATTATTTCCAGTAGACATCCCTCACAACTCGATTCCCACGGTCTCTATCACCCCATCCCAAACATTTTGCTCGACATCCACTCCGAGAGTGCAATAGATGTTGCCTTCGCTTTCCCTCCAGGGCTTGAATTCCAACGATTCCCAAAAGTGACTCTCCATTCCGAACGGTCAGTCAGTCTATGCCTTGTCTTTCATTGCCGTCACAATCATCACCGCAAACATCATAACCATATTTATATGATTATCACAACAATAGCATATTAGACCTCCCGATCACCCCATAAACACCCCCTAACTCATGATACGAGTGACCAAAAACTTGTTTCCAACACAAAGAGACAAAAAACGACCGAATTTAGCAATTGTTGGCCAATTGTTTAGAGTTTAGTTTTAAGTGCTTTTATAACATCCTGTTTGACATTGAAATAATTTTTTCAATACTATATAAATATAGCCGATCTTACATACGGTATACAAGTATAGTATACTTCTTGCTTAACTGAACTGATATGTGGTCCAAATTGGTTGAGACCCTATACCTAAGACCTTAACCACTATATGTAGTGTACATACCGTATATTCCTATGCTATCTATTGAGTCGATATGAGCCGTTTGGTCACAAAAGACAAACAATAGGAAAGGTTGAGCTGCCATTAGTGGGCAACGGCTTGTAAAACGAGCTTTTCATAACTCATAGTGAGTGAGATGGGCTTGAGATGGCTTGAGATGGGCTCTTGTGATTAAAATAACAATAGAAGCCATTATTGGACCCATAGTTCCCCCTCAACACCAAATTCCCGAAAAGGTCGCCGAATGTTAAACCTATTGACTATTTTGTTGGCCTCTAATCTGTCAGTGATTGGCCTTTTGTCCGACTTTATTGTACTTCGTTTTCACCAAAAATAACACCAAATATAATATAAATTGAATGAATGAAAAGTGGTGTCTATTGGTGTCGTTTCGTGTCTATCAAAACATTTGTTGAGTACACGGCATGTGTACACACCGTAAGCATTCTGTGTACGGGTTCTCCACTTCTATAGCACTTCTCTCTCAATTCCTGTACACAATTCCTGTACACCTGTGAATAAATAACCATTTGATTCATTGGATTCACAGCAAAGCCATTTGTCGTGACAGCTCACCAAACATACCACTCAACTACTTGTGTCATTCAAACTCCTATTTACGGCCTTTTTCCCAATTTTGAATCAACTAATAACTTCTCAAAACCCAAACTATAGATCTCTCTATTCATTAAAAAATGTTTCCCATTCATCGAAAATCTCTACCACTGAATGAAACGCTTAAATCACATAAACATAACTCAAATGCTTATTTCATTTACATTTTTGCACTTATCATACATTTGAATTTATACAGAATTATAAACATATTTAATATACAATTGGTTTCATATAATGTTTATGGAAACACTTGCAAACACTTTTATATTGTCAATTCATGTATACATTTGTCTATTTATATGATTATAGAGATTGAAGGAGAAGTTGAACACATTGGCCATTTCGGTGATGAATCAGTGGCCGGGAGTCAAACTGAGAGTGACTGAGGGGTGGGATGAAGAGGGCCATCACGCCATCGATTCACTTCATTACGAGGGCAGAGCTGTGGACATAACGACCAGTGATAGGGACCGATCCAAGTATGGAATGCTCGCCCGTCTGGCCGTTGAGGCCGGCTTTGATTGGGTCTACTATGAGTCCAGGTTTCACATCCACTGCTCTGTTAAGTCCGGTGCGTATACTTGAAGTTTGATCCCTAAAAAACTTCATTAATTTATTACTTTGTATACAACAAACATCACAAACAAAAATTAACTTGACTTTAGTTTCGAGAGTGAGATAAGGAGACAAACAGTGTTTTTATGGCATAAATCAATAAATACATTGAATGTCAGGAATAGGAGTAAAGAGGGCTTTGCGCTAAAGAAGCGAACCAACGGTTCCTCAGACCTAAAGATTTATATTTATATATATATATTGAGTGTTAGCATGAGTTTACATGTCGTGAATTGGCTGTTATAAGCGAATGTTGTATACGATATGATATGAATGGATGAGATTAGATAACATGGCTATGGCTTTGGTTATGGCTATGACTATTGGATGGGAACCGGTGTTCGTGAATATGAGTGCTGACTATCGGTGCGATGCAAGCGCTGCACCTCTTTGTTGATGTACGCGATGTCTATGTATTGGAGAATATATTCGCAACGATTCTTAATATTAACGAATTTAAGTCAAATATGCATCTCATATACACTACACTATACTTGTATAGTGTATACCATTTATATAACATGTATTGGCCGACAGTTTATAGACGAGTGCTCTGACTGTGTGGCGGTTGAGGGCTGGCGTGTCATGCCGTGCATCACTACTCACGTCATACAACGGCTATAATTTTTCATTTCAGTTACGGCTAAAAGAGCCAGAAATTGATTTTTGCCTTAAATTTCTTTACAAATAATTTTCTAAATCCATCAATCATTGGGTGAAACACTGCCCCCTCTCAGAGCCCAAGTGTTTTCTAATGGACATAACGATACATACAGTACAACATAGGGCTGAGGGACCCATGTTTTCTATCAGTGCCCAACCTGTGAACTTTGTCGGCCAAAAACCAGCTCTCGTTCAGCACTGGGCGGCCATATATTGAACAGATCTTTATCTATTACTCCCCATAGTTTTCACCTAACGTTTTGGTGTATTGTATATACGGCTCACTATTTATCCATTTATTTACATCTCTTCTCTTTAGGCGAAAATTTATAAACTTTTGACGAACTGTTTAATCAATTCTTGTTTTGCCAAACTTTCCATTCGTTTCCCATTATTACCCTAATCTCAAACTATTATTCTCGTTATTCGCTTCTCGTTTCTCTTTCCCATCTTCTCCTCCATTACAGAAGGAAATTAAAAAAATATTTTTACGAATTTATCTGAAAATCAGTTTCAGGTAAAGACGAGTCCATAAGAGTTGCAGACATGCCGATGGACTGGTATGCGATATATAGTGTATTGAATAATATTGTTATCAGTAGTAGAGTATTGGTCCGTATTTTATGACAATTTAGAGCTAGGATTGTGGGACTGGTATTGCAATAATTGAATCAAAGGTTGTATAGTTGTCAGAGTAGAGTACAGTGAGTGTGAGGGCGTGAGAACTGCCCGAATCTATTATCTCATGACATTTGAACGACCAAATGATGACTTCGACACAAACTTTGCTTTAACTCTATGTCTGAATAATTATTGCAGCAATAGTTGTAAAGGTAAGGGACTGTGGGATCTGTGGGTGCATTCCTTGGTGTTTGAGATATATTGGACTCAAAACTAGATATAAAGTAATTTTCTTGTTTTAAAAGGAAGCGAATGTCTCATAGGATATGTATATATGTCTGCGCCAGCAATATATGGCAGTATATGGCTATACATATATAAATTGGTTTTATTTGATGAGTGATTATGGTTACCTCCCGGGTAGGACTCAATTACCTGCTGTAAAATTTGTCCCCTTGTGTTGAATGGGCCGTTAAAATACCATTTGAGTTGCATTTTATCTGTTGAATATAATCCCCACTTCTTATATTCAATTCATGTCACAATACACAGCAATTTTCACTCAAATACTCCTCAAATACAACCACTTTTATTGCTTTCGTTTGTTTTTATGTTTGATTCTTGATTTTTATTTCGTCTGAATTGCCTTTTTTGAGCACAAAATTTAATTGCATTCGCGTTAATACATACGACATATAGACTAAACATATATATAATTGACCACAAAATACACGTACAATCTGTGAACTGATTTGCATTGACAGAAGTTTTTCTAATCATTTGATTGTGTGTTTTCAACAGAGAAATCAGAGGCGACCCGTTCTGGCGGTTGTTTCGATGGCAGTAGTATTGTCTTCAACAGAGATGGTGTGCTTCCCATCAAAGACGTGACGGTCGGCGATGAGATCCTATCAGTGGATTCAAACGGCAATTTGCAATTCAGTGAAGTCCTACTATTCCTGGACAGAGATCCCGACGCGCCTCGACTTTACTACGACATCGAGACTGAGTCCGGCTCTAAGATATCGCTCACACCGTCTCATCTGATTTATGTGACGGACGACAACACGACAGTCGAGAGCCGACGCATGAGTCGAGTGGAGTACGCGAAGAATGTCCAGAAGGATCAGTTCCTGTATACCTCTTCATTAGGTGATAATAAGTGGTTGACATCCACTCTGGAGAGTCTAAAGTCAAGCAAACACTCGGTCTCTATGGACAGAGTGGTGAGTGTGAAGACTCGGGTGGCTTCGGGTGCGTTCGCGCCGCTGACCCGCGCCGGCAATTTGATTGTGAATAACGTAATCGCTTCGTGTTATGCAGTGATTGGCGATCAAAGTGTCGCTCATTTCTCATTCTTTCCGATAAGACTATTTGAAAGTATCAAAGACTCGATCCAATCGATGGCCTCTTTATTGCACTTAAGAGACCGACAGTCAAATCACAAGATTGTGTCTTCGCATCAAATCGGTGTTCACTGGTATCCAAAACTGTTATATAGTTTATCAAAATATATCGTGCCTTCGGATCAAATGTATTAATTATTGCATAACTTATATATCAAATCATAAGAGAATCGATACAGACATCGGAAACCATACAAATCATTGCCATTCAAACCAATTGTGATTCTAATGAATTAGTGACTAATCTATACTTATATTAGAATTACACTAATATTTCATTTGTTAAATATTTCACTTTAGACCGCATATCATATTATATCATATATTTTCTTATTTAATTTATTTTTATTATTTTTTAGTTCAAAGTATTTTTCAATAAATAAATAATTAAATACATAAATCAACAAAATGTTAGAAATGTGTATTTTTTTCATCACATAAATGTCTCATAACATAATACTATGTAAAATAATAATAATGTTTGAAACACTTTTTTGAAACTTTAAATTTCAAAAAAATAGAAAATAAATTAATGAATCAAATAAAGTAGTGAACTATAAATTGTATACAATTAATAATATTGTTTTTAAATTTAAACGGAATCAACAAATGATGTTAAATATAATATCTATTTATATAAACATTTTTATTAATATATCTTTTCCACGAAAAAATAGTTAAGTTTTTAAAATAAATAGAAATAGTAATTAAAATTTAATATTTATTTATTTCGCGAATTCAATGGATATATAATACAACGTTAATGCAGTTGTTTTACATATTATGCTATTCATGTATTGCATATAATGTTTGTTATTCTGGTAGTTATTGCCGCTAAACAAACAAACAATGATTTGTTAAATGATAACAATTCTGGCGAATAATTGAATATAATTATAATATATATATTAATTATACGATTGTTTGCTTCAAAGGACATAACTGTATAATAAATAAGTTATGGCTTTTATTGATAATTGCCTCAAATGTTTAAGCCCATAATGCGAGCATTAATGTCCATAATGCAACAATTTATTATTAGTACAATAAATTAATTGTAATGCAATTAAAACAAATATAATTAATTAGTTGTAAGCGTAGATCGTTTTAAATAAATTAGTATTTATTTGAATCCGTTTTCAGTTATACTGTAAATATAATTTCATCATAAAATGAAAATATATTAAATTTATTTGTTTTTAATGCTAATTGTTTGGCAGAGATTTACCAGAATTATTGAATTTGATAAACGGCATCACTTTTCTCCCATTAAAACAACTGGATTTGCACTTAAATACAGTATAAGCGCTTCAATAGTAATACATTCATATACTGTATATTATATAAAATTATTATTTTTATTAAAACATATTGTATAAATTGAAAGTATTAAATAATTGACAACTATTAAGTTTGTTATTTTGTTGAATAACTTAAGCTAATTCTGGGTAAGTTACCCAGGGTAACGATATAAAAAACATACAAAAATCGTGTTAATGTGATACTTATTTCCATCAATAAGTCTTAAACATAAATAAATTAATGCAAATATTGAATGTTTAATATTATTTAAAATAAAATTTAAAAACGGTTAAATTACAAGTTTTCAATTACAAGTTGATTGAATATGAAATACAGTATATCTAAAAATGTAGTCAATATTATATATATATAATATAAATAATATATTTAATAATATTTAGTGAGCATTTAGATTACAAGTTATTAGTAAAAGTAAGATTTAAATTCATTTGCAAACCAATATTCAAAACGTTAAATGTATACAAAAATTCATGACTTGAGCAAAATTAATAGCCGATTAAGTTTAGTGATTATGTCATTATTGTTATGGATATGTGAGTGTATGGCTTAAAAGTTAGCTTCTTATGGTTTATCATGTTAAAACACATTTTATAAATAATTCATTTGTCTTTGAGTGATATATTTGCTAAATATTTGCCATAAAAAGAAACCAAAAATACAAAAATAAAATAAAACACAATTTCATAAACACTAATCTTTGTTGAAAGAAGTGCCTATCGTTGAGATCTAAATGGAAAAACTAATACTTATTTAACACTGAAATTAATTTCACATTAATGAACACAAATTTGTTTCATTCGTGTTTTTTATTAAGTTTTAATTCACGGATTCAAGTGATTTTCACAGCCAAATATTTTGGTTAAAAATGATTATTGACTTATAATAATGTAATAAAAGTTTACATCAAAGCAGAGAACATAAAAAAAGAGAATTTCACTTAAAAGTGAAGAATTTTGGCCACAAAAATATATTGTGATGAAGACATGCATTCATTGAATCTCTGAACGAATGAAAGGGGAAAAAGTTATCAAAATATCACTGAAACGAATCGTTAAAGTTATCTAAAAGTAATGAAAACTATTCCCATAGACTATACACAGTATTATTAGCGCTTCAATCGTAACTTATGTGACATTTATTTTTCAATCTTAAACTCGTTTTTATGTTTATTATCTTATTCTCTCTCTCTCTCTCTCTCTCTCTCTCTC
>CAJPIZ010001778.1:0-15488 GCA_905368565.1 Medioppia subpectinata | reverse complement strand
CACTAAACGAGAAAACCCAGGGTTTGTTTGAGTGGATTAGTGTCGGAGAACCGATGAAGTCGTCGATGATATACACATCGGGATTATATTTGGCTATAATCTGCTTGAGCTTTGGTTCATTAGCTTTTACTCTCTCCACTAACCCCTCAAAGACTGGTAAAGTCATCATAATTTGCATTGATTTAAAAGGTGTTACGTTTGACAGGAGTCCCGACGCTAGCAATTGTTTGGCAGAATCTTCTCCAGGCTTTTGACCATTTGTTTCCTTAAAAGTCATTATTTCTTCAATGAAACCAAACGGCGATAACTTTCCCGCAAATGACTGGTCGACAGCAAAGACTATTTTGTGGCCCCGACTCAGCAATACTTCAGCCAAACCTATGCAGGCATTCACGTGTCCCACACCATCGACCGGTGCAAACAATATCGTTAACTTTTGTACCATTTTTACAATTAATTACTTTTACTGAATATTTTGCTAAACAGTAAAGTATTTTACAGTTTAAGGAAAATGTGTTTAAATTGCTGTGAAATGTTTGAGTATTTATAATAAACATTTCTATATAACGCATCCGATTATTATTTGTAATCAGTTGTAACATTTGCACTAAACTGTGCACTCATTGAGTTGTATACATATTTATATGAATTGAATACAGTTTTAGTGCATATTTTACAATATTCCCATGATAAAATCAATTTCCTAATAAGCCATTCAATAATTGTTATTAAACAGATTGAAATTTTCAAATAATAATAATAGTTAGTATCACATTAAATGTATTTAATAATGTGTGTATACTTTATTTGACAGTATTTTATCAATAAAAATGTAATGAAATAAAATAAATGGTTTTGTGTTTATAAAAGATTTTTTTTATTAAAAACGATTAAAGTAATTAAAATTTTTGGTAGTAAATTTATGTTTATCTATTGCGTAAATAAAAATAAAAATATAGTTACAATACAATTGATTTACAAGTGTTTGATATATAATTAAAAGAATTAATTAATTGCAATTGCAATATGTTTAACAAGAGGTTTATTGTATAAGATTTTCAATTTTTTCGGCGGCTTTTTGAAGGCTATTGGAGTTAAGCATACGTTTTGAAGCGACGGATAATTTGTGTTTTAATTCTTTATCATTCAATAGCTTTTCAATAGAGTTAAGCAATTCCTGCTCTGAAACGGTGTGCGGATTAAGTCTAATCCCAAATCCCTTCTCCATAACTCTCTGTGCGTTATCGTATTGATCGGCAAATAATGGCATTATTATCATTGGTTTACCAAAACTGAATGTTTCGGTCACAGAGTTGTTCCCGCCGTGTGTTATGACCACATCTACTAATGGCAACACTTTTGTCTGCGGAACTGAGTTCTCGCCCCACATATTGTCCGCCAATTCATATGTGTCTCCGAGAAGTCCTTTCGAAACAATGAATTTGTGGTTTGATTTCGAGAGAATAGATATCAATCTTTTCATTAGATCCACATTTATTGAACCCATAGAACCCATTGAGAGATAAATTAATTTACTTTTCTCTATATCTCTGTCACGGAATTTATCGGGAATTTTGAACTCTTGTTTCTCTCCTCTTCTCATGAATGCGTCGACTCTTAACCACTTCTCTGGAAGTGGTCTGAGATCTGTGTAATCGAGTTCTTCTGGATATCCATAGATATTAAGATAAGGCGAGTCATCAATTGCTCGGTTATTAGTCGTTACGGGAAAGCCTTTCTCTTTCATCCATTCATTATATTTAAAGCTCTGATTTTTAAACATGTCTTTTGATAATTCTTTGAATTTTTCCCATTCTTTTCGATCACCGTTTGAAGGATAGCCTGAATTAATATATTTATAAGTTAAATATTAAATGAGTATTTGATAAACATTTTAATAATAAAAAAACTGACCCGAAGACCCGGGAGGAGTCCTCTCATCATTGATGACAAACAATGGATTCCCACTAAAGAGGGAAACCCAGGGTTTGGTTGAGTGGATTAGTGTCGGAGAGCCGGCGAAGTCATCGATGATATATAGATCGGGATTATGTTTGGCGACAATAGCCTTAAGTTGTGGTTCATTAGCCCTCATTGTGTCCACCAATTTATCGAAGAAAGTTATAGTTTGCATAATTTTCATTGATTCATAAGACGTTACGTTTGAGAGGAGTCCCGACTCTATTAAACTCCTGGCGCCGTCTTCTCCGGGCTTTTTATTATTAGTTTCCTCTGAAGTCATTATCTCTTCGATGAAACCAAACGGCGATAACTTTCCCGCAAATGACGGGTTGACGACGAAAACAATTTTGTGGCCCCGACTCAGCAGTACTTCAGCCAAACCTATGCACGCATTCACGTGTCCCACGCCCTCCACGGGAGCAAACAGTATCGTTAACTTTTGCACCATTTCTTACAATTAATTACTTTCAATCAACACTTCACTACAAAATACAAAATGTATTTTAGACTTTAGATAATAATATGATTGAATTGCTGTAAAATGTTTGAGTATTTATACATTAAAGAACTATTACGTTAAATCATAGCAAATCGTCAATTATATTTACTATTATTTTAATGTAAGCTAATAATGTTGGGTACATAATATGGATGTATCTTGTGATTTTACATGTACACTAAATCAACTTTAAAATTAAGTACAATTATATTGTTTAATTTACTGAACTAATGTAATTTGCTTGAATTAAAATTGTACAGTTATAGAATCAACCAATCGCCAATGTTGCACTTAATGTGTCTAAAAAACCTTGATTAGAAACTCAATTATCTCTGTTAACTCTGCACTAAAGTGCATAATTAGTTGTAAAATTATAATCATTCTGATCATATCATGTTCGAACTAGTTATGTACTGGAAATGATTAATTTCTCTATTCAAATAACATACGTATATTCAGTGCATTGAGTGTAATAAATAATGAATTAAAAATGGACTTAATCCATGGATTTAATTATATATTTAATCAGACATAATGATTGTTTGCACTAAACGTTATAGCATTGAGTTCTATGAGTTTGAATTCACTGTTTTTTGTTGTTAAACTTAATAATAAGATGACATTAATGGGAATCCCATTATGGGATCATCCCATTGGGATGTAAATAATAGCAGAAAAATATTTTAAAACATTAAATTATTTCTAAATATTATTTTATTTATAAACTTTACTTTATTGATATTATTTTAAAAGATTTTAATTTTTTGTAACTTTTAACGCCCCACATATTGTCCGCCAATTCATATGTGTCTCCGAGAAGTCCTTTTGAGACAATAATCTTGTGCTGACTTTTGCTAAGAATAGACACCAATCTCTTCATTAGATTCACATCTACTGAACCCATAGAACCCAATGAGAGATAAATTAATTTACTTTTCTCTACATCTCTGTCACGGAATTTATCGGGAATTTTAAACTCTTGTTTCTCTCCTCTTCTCATAAATGCGTCGACTCTTAGCCACTTCTGAGGTATGGGTCGGATATCCGTGTAATCGAGTTCTTCGGGAAATCCATAGATATTAAGATACGGAGAGTTAAGCATTAAAGCACTATTAGTCTCAACAGTTGGTAAGCCTTTCTCTTTCATCCATTTATTGTAGTTATTCCTCGCATTTGCAAACATCTGACCCGAGTCTTCTTCATATGCTTTCCATTCATCTCTGTCTCCATTCATTGAAAGACCTGTTCATATCATCGATAAGTAAAACATTTATTTAATTTAAAAGTTTTTGATAGTCGTAAACAACAGACCAGAACCGGGCGGAGGTGTCCTGTCGTCGGGGATGGCAAACAATGGGTTCATACTGCAGACCCCAACCCACGGCCGGTTCGCGTACATCAGTGCCGGCGAACCGGCAAAGTTGTCGATCACAATGACGTCGGGATTATGTTTGGCCACAAATTCCTTCATTTGGGGCTCATTTTGCCGTAAAGCGTCGACAAAAACCTCAATTATTGACAGGTTTCGCATTATTTTCAGCTTTTCCAGCGCTGATACGCCAAACAACACTCCTGACGATAGTATATTTGTGGCCGAGTATTCCCCGGCCTTCTCACCCTTCATCTCATCGGAAGTGACGGTCTCTTCAATGAAACCAAACGGCGATAACTTTCCCGCAAATGACTGGTCGACAGCGAAGACTATTTTGTGGCCCCGACTCAGCAGCACTTCAGCCAAACCTATGCACGCATTCACGTGTCCCACACCAGGCACTGAAGCAAACAATATGGTCATGTTTTTGCCCATTTTTACGTCGTTTAGTAGTAATTGTTTTCTTTTAGATATAATTAATTTGATTCTCAAAATTATTTGTATGTTCTATGGTTTCAATAAAATTCTTATGATTATTAAAACTAATATAATTAAAAATTAAATCCATATGGGAAACATTTAATTATATACGCACTTCTATTGCTTTCAATATTATAGATTTCTAGATATTCACATATAATTATTATAAGAATGTCATTTATAAATTTGAACACTCATAATTTCATAATTAACTTAAGTGTATATAGTTTATAAATTGTGATTTATATAAAATATGAAACTATATAAAATTTATTTTACTTTTATTAGCAAGCTGAAATTTTATTTGTTTGTAATTAATTTTTTATATAATTTGTAGATATAAATAAATAAAATTAAAAATATAATAATAATTAAAATTATTTATATAAAGTTTAATTGTTAAAAGCATTAATTGATTAAAATTTACAAATAATTATACACTTGTTTGTACCCTTGTTTAATTAAATTTTTATTTAAATTTAAATTTTTAGTGAACTTACAAAACTTTTATACCGAAAATTAGTACCATCAATTTCAATAAAATAATTTTTTTTAAAATAATAATTAAAGTATAATCAATTGTCATTAGAGATGTTAGTGGTGAAAGTTTGGAAACGTTTAGGGCTAAATTTAGCCCTAAATTTAGGGAACGTTTAGGGTCTCGATGAACATTTAGGCTAAATGTTCAACCACTCTTGCATATAAATTTTTATTATACACATAAATATAATTACTGTTATAATAATGTGATTAAATAATGACACAAAATATATGGAAAAAAATAATTTTTTGTTTGCATAACAAACGACGGAAAGTGAATGCATTGGAGACACGGAATGCGTGCGAAACTGAAAGTAATGTTCATAAAAATGTATTGACAATTCACTCAACATTGGGAGAGAGAGAGAGAGAGAGAGAGATTTTAACTATTTATAACAGAATATTACAAACTATTTGTAATGACGAGTGATATAAGTGAGAGAAAATTGGATTTTTACTGAAACACAACAAAAAATAAAATATTATAACAAATTAATAAAAAAGATAAAAACGTCAGACGAATGCATAAAATTAATATTTATATCGAAAAATTAATTAATAATAACTTTTGTGTCAATTTAATGGTACAGGCATTGAGTTATGGTTTATATTATAATAAAACATTACATTATAATACACATCGAAATAGAGTTGCGAATCATAAAAAGCAACAAAAAAAACTTAATTAAAATAAAACATCAAAAAGTGATGTAAACCTAAATATAGATTAATTAACGGAGAGAAAGAAGGGGTGAAAAATGGTTGCAACAGAAAAGAGCAATAAAATACAGCACAACATATGAATTGAAATATTTTTGACGAATGAATGATATAATGAACTAAAATACGATAAATGAATTCAAAATCAGCCAAACATTGAGCACAAGAATTAATATACTTTTGAATGTTTTGTGCGGCTATTTTGCATAGAGTATGAGCGCATCGGTTAATGGTTTTTGTTGTTTTCACTCTCTAGTCGTCGGCTTTTATATTTAATTTGCAAAACACTTGAGAAAATGTATAACAAAAATCGCGCACAAAAATTATAATCAAAAGGCATATAGAAATTGATTAATAACTTATTTGTTGGGATCGGCCGTATAGTGAAAGCGCCTTATCTAACATCCTCTCTCAATGTTGAGTGAATTGTCGATACATTTTTATGAACATTACTTTCAGTTTCGCACGCATTCCGTGTCTCCGATGCATTCACTTTCCGTCTTCTCTCTCTCTCTCTCTCTCTCTCTCTCTCTCTCTCGTCTATCGTCAGTCACTCACTCTAAACAAAATCAATGTATTAAGACCTTGCTTTTTATTATTATAAAGGCACTCAAATATTTATGATTTGTGTAGTGCCCTTGTTGAACGCATATAAATTTTTATTATACACATAAATATAATTACTGTTATAATAATGTGATTAAATAATGACACAAAATATATGGAAAAAAATAATTTTTTGTTTGCATAACAAACGACGGAAAGTGAATGCATCGGAGACACGGAATGCGTGCGAAACTGAAAGTAATGTTCATAAAAATGTATCGACAATTCACTCAACATTGGGAGAGAGAGAGAGAGAGAGAGAGAGAGAGAGAGAGATTTTCCCGAAAGAATAAGTATATTTTTTCATCTCATTATATCTGTAATACATAATAATTCCTGACATAATATATCGTATAATAGATTTTTAAACTTAAAAACTATTGCACATAAAATAATAAGAAATATTTCTTTTATATAATAATAACAGTAATAATAACTTAAGTAACAAAAAGTCAGTGACTTTTCAAACAATAGAGTGAACACATATGAGTGAGGAATTAAAATATGAAAAATACATTATTTTGTTGCTCTCTCTTACTATTTCTCAATGAAAATCAGATTATTATTGTTTTAATTGATTAATGAGTGGTTCGGCCGATCAGATAGCAGTTTCAGCGCTGATAGCAGTCATTGTTAAAGACATTAAATTTGATATATATTCAGAATAATTGATTGTATTCTTGCTTTTTTGCTTCTCTGCCAATGTTTGTGTTCTTTGGCTCTCAGTTTGTTTTGGTATAAAAATATAAGTTTAGGTTAAAAATAAAAATCCACTGCAAAATGTTTACGACAAAAAAAAACAATAAAAAGCAACAATATATAAGCAAAACATTATGTTATATAATCCTTTGGTTTGTAATTTTTGTAACAAATCATTCACTCACGGAGGAGAGTGAGAGAGAGAAGTTCAATATATTCCCAAACAAATATCTCTTTCACTCCAAATCTCTAACGAGTTTTGAATTTTCAGTCTTTGTTTCTTTAGGTAATTATTTTTTGGAATTTTCAGTTTTTACTGTCGTATGGCTTCAGGGCTTATGAATGAGTATTGGGAGAGAGGGAGGGAGGGAGAGAGAGAGAGAGAGAGAGAGAGAGAGAGAGAGAGAGAGAAATTAAATTCATAGTAATGTGAATGAGGTTTTATAGCGTCATTTCGAGAGTGAAATTTTGTCGTATGTATGGATGGCTTGCAGTCGACGCTAACATTCAAATTTACGACCCATTGCTACGAAAAATAGTTAAAAATCGTAACCAAAAATACTCTGACCTCTCTCTCTCTCTCTCTCTCTCTCTCGGTTTGCTCTCTCTACAGTCAGTGACATACGTCTTATTATCGCCTCTCGGTAATTTTTAACAGTGATATAAAATTACAGACCTGTTTGGTATATTTCGGAACCAATGAATGGGCGAATGCGGGACCAGATATTGTGTTTGCTTTTCAGGTGCTATTCAAACATTGCATATAACCTAACGACCAAAAAAGGACAGCAAATACTGTATACACACTAATGAGAATCAATTTATTTTCTTCTTTATATATTTGTCGTCTCTCTCTCTCTCTCTCTCTCTCTCTCTCTCTCTCTCTCTTAAAATAAATGCTGAGACACTGAGAAAACACAATTATAATGGAGTTTAATAACTGGCAATAAATCATTTCTAAAATCATTACTTTATCATATCTTCACATATAATGCAATAATAGTCAAAATATTTTACATTTTTGGGCGCAAAGAATATATGCATTAAATAGTGTTATAAACGGCTCTTCTGTTTGTCATTTAAACGTCAAATTCTGTTCAAAAATAAATGCAAACACTATTTATTAGTTGTGTTGTGTTTTATCTAATCTATTTTGTTTGGCTTTAAATTTAATGCTTGCATTGATTCACATGAAGAATGCATTCAAATGTCTATTTTGTTTGTCTCTCAGCAAAGAAAAACGATTGATGAGATGTTTGTCTCATCTTGACTCCTGAAAGATGGGTCCATACATGTGTGTGCAGTCATATAAACGCCACACAAAACATCAATTTATGGATTCAGATGCTGTACTCGTCTTTTAACTATACTGTATATACAATTTGATTGCTTTTCCACTGTTGTGTCGTTCAGTCATTTTCATTGAGATACTCAACAAATAAGTGATGAGCCATAAAATGCTCATACAATCAAAACGATAGTACAATCACTTGTTATTTAATATTTTACTATTAATTTTTTGTATGTATTTCATTGGTATTTCATCGTAATGTCTTTGAATATATTCAGTCATTGAATATTATGTTTGCCTGAATAACAATAAGTTTTGTTTTGCGATCATAAATGCTATCATATAATACTAACGGTTGGGAATATATATCGTAAAAAACAGTGCAAAACAACTTTGATTATTCTCTCAGAACACACATGAATGGCATATATAATGCATATAAATAGATATAAGAGTTAAATATATAAATGGCTTTGTTTTATACATAATCTGCAAAAAAGCAAAAGAATATATAAAAACAAAAGGAAACCATTGCTCGGAGAGTGTGGTCTCATAATGAGTGCTATTGTTATGTAATATTAGTTGTTGTGTTGTTATGGCATCTCAAGTGATGCTAGAAATTCACGATAATATACTTTCTTAGAGTTTAGTTATGCAGTGAAATGAGAGGCAAAAATCGATGCGAAGTGAGAGAGAGAGGGAGAGAGAGAGAGAGAGAGAGAGAAAAGGCATACAAAAATGTGGAGCAAAAGCAAAATAATGTTGTTTTTGTTGTAGAAGTGCTGTGCAAAAGGTGTGAACAATAAACGCCTCTTTTGTTAGGGCTTTAGGTTTTTGGTTTTTATTCTCTCTCTCTCTCTCTCTCTCTCTCTCTCTCTCTCACTTCGCATCGATTTTTGTTTTAGTCTCCAGACTGGCTATTCTGTCACACATTTTGATGCGTAAGGCTATTAGGGCTGCTGTGCCCCCACTGCCCCCACCCAATCCTGTCAGCTCTAGTGCCTCTCTCTCTCTCTCTCTCTCTCTCGACTCCACTCCTTACTGTCTAATAATGATAATCACGAGTAATTTATTCATCTTATCGATCAAACATAACGTTCATAAATCAATGTTTCGTTATTTAGATAAAAGGGATAATCGAGTATTTAGATCAGAGACAGACAGCTAGTACTTAGTCTCTCTCTCTCTCTCTCTCTCTCTCTCTCTCTCTCTCTTTCTTTCTTTCTTTCTCTCGTAGTTATAAAGTTAAATGGGAGCCAAAAAGTGAGTGCAGTGTCAGAATAGTGGCCAATATTTCTTTTAACATCAGAATATTTACAATACTGTATATAATAGCGCATATAAACTTAGCGGTAGATCTCTCTCTTCCACTGACTTATCTCTCTCTTTACAGTATATAAAAAATTTTCTGATGAGAGTCTATACACTATATCGGAGGCTATGTCTGAGATTTTCTCTCATCTTTCACTTCTGGCTCCCAATCGCAGAGATATTCTGTCGTCAAAAAATCGTTCAAATTCTGGTCCCTCTCTCTCTCTCTCTCTCTCTCTCTCTTACTCTTTATGGATATAGGCTTAGGCGACACATAAGTATTTCTCTCTCTCTCTCTCTCTCTCTCTCTCTCTCTCTCATATTTGCAATATTCTGTGCTCTGCCTTATCTACAATAAAACTGATGTGAATCAAAGCTCCGGGCACTTTACGACTGCATCAGATATGGTGGCCGTATATACATAAATGTGAGCACAATTTCACTACATTTCTGTCTCCCGATTCACAACCAAACTTTGGTGTGTATTCACTCTGGCATTCACTCTAATAGCACATCCATTGCTATACTATTCGATGCCAAACCAATTGCCACAAAACATCCAGGAATGAGGCCTTAAGGGACAGCATATATGACATGAATGGACGACCACTCATGCCTTCCAGTGGTAGACAACTGTAGTCCAGTCGAGAGTCACATCAAAAACCGATCGTTTAGTGAAGAAGAAGACAGAGAATAAGAAGGAAAAAACGTCTCCAAAAACAAATGTCTCAAAGCATTGCCTATAATGTGAATCAAACATTGCCTTCAAATGCCATTATTATGAGATTTTCTTTCGGAATGATTTACACAATAAATATTTGTCAGTAGAGGAGAGCGGGAGAGAGAGAGAAAGAAAGAAAGAAAGAGACTCTCTCTCTCTCTCTCTCTCTCTCGCACTAGAGCTGACAGGATTGGGTGGGGGCAGTGGGGGCACAGCAGCCCTAATAGCCTTACGCATCAAAATGTGTGACAGAATAGCCAGTCTGGAGACTAAATAAATTTTAAATCTCTATTTTTTGTTACTTTTCTACTTCTTTGCCGTTTCTCTGACTGACTGTACAGTACTTTAATGTTCGGCATAAATGTGATGCACATTAAGGCTTAGTCTTTAGGTTCTTATGTTTTTTCTCTTGTGAGGGAAAACATTTTTGTTGCGCTTTTTATTTTAGTTCTCATATGATTTAAAGTCAAGACTCTCTCTCTCTCTCTCTCTCTCTCTCTCCATAGTTATGCCAACTTTTCTCACTAATTGTATACCTATTAGAGCACCGGTTGTGCTCTTGTGTTTGGCAGTCATTAAAGCATAAACTGCTGGCAACTCATGCAGACACCAACCCCTCGCTGTCGGTCCTCCACAGCCCACCTAAAAACCAGTTGACAATATGTCTATGTCTTCATTATATTTGCATTTATAATCATTTTTCTTTTCTCGCATAATATTCTCTCACAATATTTAAAAGCTTTTTTCCACTAATTTCTCTCTCTCTCTCTCTCTCTCTCTCTCTCTCTCTCTCTCATAAGCAGTTCCCAATCAGATAATAAATTATCACTTCTCTATCATAGAGTGTACACACATTCATAGAGACTGAGGGATCGGTGGTATAACAGGGTGTAAGTGCTCACTAACTATTGAATGTGTCAACTGATGCCAATCAACATTTCGCTGACACTAGTCTGTAAATATACAGTACTGTATATATTATGCATGTTATGTATAGATAAGTTATATCGCATATACTTAATACATATCATTAATGATTCAATCATTAAAGAAACTCCAGTTCCCTAACAAACCCTCAGATCTAAGAAGTGATTGCAATCTATAGACAAAACTTGTGTTTTTCATAGCACTTACGAGAAGTGATGCTTAATATTACTTTGGTTTACATTTTAGTAATAATAATTAAAAATATAGCTTATATTATAGTCATTAATGTACAACAAAAATATATCGTTATTATGTTTTAGCGACGAAAAGCATATAAAAAGTCATAGATATTGTCGTTCGTGAAAAAAAATAATCGCTTAATTTATTTTGTGTTTGCATTCTTGCAGTAAGTCTTATGGATATATAGTTTTGTGTGTCTCTTATCTGTTCACTTATTTTAAAGACTCATTTCTTTCCTTCTGCTGCCAAACAATATTATGTATGAATATTAAGCCTAAAAACAATGGCTTTTAGAGAGCATAAGAGAGAGAGAGAGAGAGAGAGAGAGTCTTGACTTTAAATCATATGAGAACTAAAATAATAGGCTTTATATGGTTTGTCCAGACATTAAAATATAGTGACAATTTTTAATGGCTCTCCGCTATTATTCTGCATACAGTGACTGACATCTCTCTCGTTTGGCTCTCTCTCTCTCTCTCTCTCTCTCTCTCTCATCGACGAGATATAAAATTGAAAAATAAAAATATAATAAACGAAACGAATAAAAAAATCTATTCATTGATTGCGAGACACATTAATGAGAGCTCTCTTTGTGTTCAGTATTTTAGTTATAATAATAAAAGAGAAGAGAGAATACAATCCTTAGCTGACGGATAGAGAGCTAACAAACCAGTAGTAGTGGTGATGGCATATAAAGAGAGAGCAAAAACACATTTCAAACAGTTTTTTGTGCACAACTCAAGAGCCCATCAGTACGTGTTTGGAGACAATGAAAATGGTGTCATTCAGTCATCCAATTGAATGTCTCATTCAGACCAACAATTTTTATTTTATTATTTGTTTGTTTTATAGTAGAGTGCGAGTGATGTGACAATGTATTCAACCATTCAAATTGCAGTGAAAGTCCTTTTCGCGCATTCAATTCATTGCGATTATAGTATTTTTTAATTTGAAATTATATTTTTCCTTTTATATTCTTCTCTCTGTATATAACAGACAATTGTATTGATTTTATTAAATTTAAATTAAATTAACAATTTCTTTATGTATTGTTGTAAAAAAGTTGCAGATATTAGCGGAGCGAGTGGTTGAGCACCGATAGGATACAGACCAGTGAGAAAGTGAGTGAGAGATGTCTATCAAACAGGAAGAGAGAAGGGATTTGGCACCAGAATAATGGGATATATGAATGTGTGCACCAATTCTCGGGATTTCACTCTCATTTATATGTATTTTTAGCGTAAAATTTTACGTTTCTATGAGAATGAAAGGCAAGACAACAAAAAATTGAGGCAAAACTTCATGAGTTGTCTCCAAAATGACTTTTTGATGGACGCCAGAGCACTGTTTGCTCCGATGGCACTGACAGTGGATATGCTTGCGGTCGTCAGTATCGGTGCGAAAAACATTACGTCCTATTGATCTCATGAAAACATATACTCTTAATCTATTGGACATTCATTGGTAAAAGATATACTGTTTATATGAACATATATTATGGACAGTATAGTAAGTGTACAGTAATTTTTATTAAGCATTTAGTGTCCACTGAATGAGGGATTGAGAGTAACCACAAAAAAGTGGTGACAATTTCAGCGATGAAGGCTTATAGTCAGAAAGCCGTTCCCGTAGAGAGTCGACAGTCGACGAGATGACCACTGATAACACATTCTCTCTCCCGGAGCTGAGGTTTAGTCTCGCTGCCTGTCCTTATAGATAAGTTTTGGTCTCTCTCTCTCTCTCTCTCTCTCTCTCTCTCTCTCTCTAAGTTAGGAGTGAGAGCCCATATCTTACATTATACACAGGGTCTGTAGCGTTGGGCGAACGGATACATACTGTTGTGGAACTGTATGTCTGTTACAGTGCGAGTGCTGAGAGTCAACACCACAAACGACATACAAGAGGCCTCTTATATATAACTTGTAGTACGAAATGCATTAAATTGTCGTCAACTTGAATATCGACGACTGGAGCCAAGAGTTTGTGCGGACACGACGTTCAATGACTTGAAAATCGAGGGCGCCGTCGGTTTTAACGCATTTTTTCTGTTGCCTTTGCTTTAAAACTGTAAGGCATTCATAATTAATTGAAGAATTACTATTGGACTGTCATTCTCTCTCTCTCTCTCTCTCTCTCTCTCTCTCTCTAGAGATTGCCCCGGATCATTAGAAAAACACATAAGTATTGCCTGTCTGTGAGTGTGTTGTTTAGTCATATGATTTGCCAAAAATTTCTTTCCTGTATATTATAATATTTTCAATGAATATTATTTTTCATGATTATTGTGTTGTTTTTTGTCGTGAATAATGCATCAATTCTCCGGATCTCTCTCTCTCTCTCTCTCGCAGGTTTTGGGTTTAGTCTCACGTTTTGATTGATTCCCTTTTGCCTAAAAACCAAACAAATTATATATACTGTAAATACAGTGAATGTTTAACACATATGAAGAACTATTTTGTATATAATTTATTGCCATATAATTTGCCATTTAGAAGATGAACGACATTTGTGTTCAATTAAATTTTAATTATGAACTCAAAATGCAAATAAATCTTATTTTATTATATTATGTATACAACAAATATTTCACTATTTTTTGAATATATCAGTATATTATAGCGTATATTAGAATTTTATTACACACATAAAAATATTAAGATTTTTATATCAAATTTCATAATTTCTTCAAAAATATTTATTTAGTTTTTATATAAATATTAAGAGGAATTTGTAATATTAATATGTCTCCCACTCTATTCAACTTTATGTTTCTCTTTCCAAATGAGAGAAAATTGAATGAATGAAATGATACAAAATATTTACACTTTATAGATAAAACATGTAATCAATTGAAAAGACCATGATGCACATAATAAAAATTAAAATTAAAATTTTGGGACCAGTTTTGCTCAACAATAATAAAAAATGCAAATATATTTTGATAATGAATTGAATGAACATAACTGTTGATACAGTTGTCGTCAAAAGCATGAAATCATTAATTTTTATTTGTTATAAAACATATCGACGGAAAGAATTTCAATAAATTTTAAAACAACAACAAACAATAACAGACACACAATTTAACTCGAGTAAAAAAGTAGTTTAATAAACTATTTTTGTAAAAAAAATTACAAACAAATACAAACACAATATAAAAGGGGATATAAAAGTTGTCTCAATTAAACAAAACTTATGCCAACAATTAAATGAGGAAATTAAACGCTCAAATGTTTCGGCGTTATATTTTTTGTACCAAGGAATCAGCATTTTGATCTTAATGAAATATCCCGGTTGTGACTCACGATTTTTACCATTATATAATAACAAGCGCTGTGTTTATACAGTTTTTGTATGTATCTGTTATGTGTTTGTCTCTCCGATCAGATCAACTAAACACAGGGTATAATAAAACATATTTATAACTCTTATTACAATTAGTGTTTTAGTTATTTTTATTTTGATGTTTTGATTTTAACTGTATTTTTTGCCGTCCATTACATAACCCTTTTATTTATGGTATAATCTAATGACAACTGATTATTGACTTCTCTTTCTCTGTTACATATCATTCATTATCTAAACAACTAATCGATTATTCATTAAATTTATCCAAAAAATAAGTTTCGAGATTGAAATCATAATTTTTTCTACCAATTTATATATAAATATATACTACGAAGAAGTGACTCTTAAAGCAAACATAATTTGCATTTAATTGCAAATTAATTCAACACTATTAATGAAAACCACTGATCGTGTGGTGGTTTGCCATTGATATCAGTAAATGATAAATAAATCAAGTATTAGTAGTCTCTTTGATATCTCATACTTATGTTTTAATTTTCACATCCATTGGCATTCATTCAAAACATTATTTTTTATTAAAGTTTTTTTTATTTTATTACATACTTTATTGGATTAAAACCCGAATCTAAATGATATATTCCTGTTGTGTATGTTTTTTACTCTGAATGTTAGCAATGAATGATTTATTAAAATATGATTATTTAATAAAATTTATTTAAATATTATATCGTTTATATTAGTTGTAATTCTATGCATATTTTAAGTATTAAAATCTCTCTCTCTCTCTCTCTCTCTCTCTCTCTCTCTCTCT